>JAWNOY010000252.1:2585000-2825000 GCA_035045545.1 Drosophila gaucha
GCAAACCAAGTGGTTTGATATTGCTGCTGTTGTTGTTGCTGTTGTTGGTGCTGCTGCTGTTGTTGTTGTTGTTGCTCTGATTGGTTGGCTCGGGATATTCCTCCTCGGAATCGGAGTGATTGCTACTGGCACTGGACTTGATGCCCTTCATTGGCTGCACACAGCCATTCAATGCGGATCCATTGCTGGTGGTGCTGCTCGCACTGGAGGAGCCGGCAACAGCTGCTGCTGCCGCCGCTGCTGCTGCTGCTGCTGCAGCGACAGCGCTCGACATGGCTGCTGCAGAGGCACCTGCACTCGAATATCCCGTCGCCGATTCCGGCGGACTGCTGGCCTGCGAATCAACGGAGGGCGGCGGACTAAGCGTCACCGAATTGGGCGCCATGAAATGGTGGGCGGCCATGTGGGCGGCCACGCTGCTGCTGCTGTGGAAGGGATTGCTGCTGTTGCTGTCGACGCCTGGCGGCGCATTCAATGGCGGCCAGGTGGGCGTCGGCGGGTGGCTGTGCGGCGACAGCGGATAGCGGCCGGTGGGCGTGACGGGGCTGTTGGGCAAATGCCATTGCATCATGTGCGATTCGATGATCAGCATTTGGAGGACATTGTGAAGGACATCGCCGGCGCCAGGACAACGATGGCCAAAATCTGCTCGGGTCAGCAAGCACAGCGCCTTGCCGTTCATTTGGAAGAGATCAAAATCGAGCTTGGGCAAGTCGAATTCACGCACACAAAAGCGCAAAAAGACGAGCACATCGTCGCGGCTCCAGAGACGCGGATCTGAGGGCAAGGATGGTGGCAATTGTGTTTTAAGCTCAGCCAATTGGCTGGATGGGGGTGGGGGGCAGCGCCAGATGACATCGCTCCAGATGCTGGGATTGAGCGGATTCAGTGATAGCTGTACTGGAAGCATTTTCATTTTGGACATGCAAACGCCACAAGATTAAACAAATCTGAAAAGAATAAAAAAAATACTGGTTATAAATATGTAAAAATAAAATAAAAATAAAAAAAAACTGGTTATAAATATGTAAAAATAAAAAAAAAATATATATATATGTGAACATTAGTTTTACTTAGAATAGTAATAATCACCCTATATACAAGCACATGCAAAATCACCCTCTATTCCCACACACACACATACACACATGCGCCGTAAGAGATAGCACTCAATCGCATTCCAAGCAAATCAGATTTCTTCATAAACAAATCAGCTCAGCAGGCGCAAAGCAGCTGAGCAAGCGAGAGAGCTCGTTAAGCGTGAGTCAGAATCAATACGCAATACACTCACACACATCTATACGCGCACGCTCAATTACTATATTAGCGGCATTTGCTGGTATTCTTGCTCTCACATCACATAAAAAAACACCCCCGCAGGAAACGATCAAGTGAAAGCTCTGCTAATAAACAGCTGCCTTTGACATCTCTCTACATCTACGAAGTTAAATTCTCTCCTAGGTTTTTTTTATTTTATTTAACAGGACAACCGTATTTTTACACTCAAGAGAGCTTTCACTGCGTCTATACATACATATGTACATAAATATGTACATATCCATGTATGTAAATTAAGCTTTTTAATTGAAAATTGCTCAATATGGTAATTGCCATAAATATGTGCGTTGGCGTCGTCGTCGCAGTTGGCTTCGACGCTGACGCTACTATTCCGGATGTGTACAAAGCAAGTACCGACAAGCAAATACATGTGTGTGCATATACGAATCGACAACACATGGAGCCCAGCACACACACACACACACACACATACACATACTTATGCATATCTTTAGCGTGATCGCTGTAAGATTTCAACATAAACGAATGTATTGATGCCGCAGCAGTCAAGGTGGGGGTGTGTGCGAGGGGGGTGGGGGACTGCTGCGTGCTTTAAGAAACTTGAAAGCCGTACCCATTTAGGCTTGCCGGGCATATCACTGCAGCAGCAGACGAAGGCAGCGACAACAGCAAACGGAAGTGCACATTCCATACACAAAACCCGTTTCAAAAGCAGCACCGGGAGCAGCAGCAGCAGCGGGTGAAAGATGTTGGCGCAACGACGACGACTAATAAATCCGCCAGTGGGTAAAGAGAGCAACAAGCCAATTTTCAAGAAGCAGCTACACAGGCGCACCCTGTATATCGGCTGCGCATTCAGACATTGCCCAGTTGCACACACTCACACACACATTAAAATTTATCTCATCTCGCTCTCTGCAGCAGCACAGAAACTTCCTCATTCTCCGGGAAGCATTTCAACAAGTGAGTAAAGAAATTTACTTAAGCTACAGCTTAAAGGCGTGCAAGCGAGATGCCAATAGGCCAACCGAGAGAGCGCGCGTGAGCAATAAATTTTGTTTGCATGCTGTTGTTGTTGTGTTGGGCAAGAAACAGGAGAAGACAGGCATAACAGATGAGAAAGATCACGATGATGATGATGATGATGATGATGATGATGATGTGATGACGATGATCACTAGCCGCACTGTGGGATATACACATGTTTATTTGTATGTACATATATATACACATACATATATATTTTATTGTGTACATGTCTTTTACTTAGAGGGGGTCTATTTGTTTTGTTTAAGAGGTGCTGCTGCCCTCTGCTGATTGTGTACACAGACGCACGCACACATATGTATATATGTACATGCGTATGTGTGTATGTATGTAGAGGCGATCCTACGTGTTATTTTGGTTGCCGCAACAACATATGGTTTAATTTGACTAAAATAAATTCATATACATATTGTACTACACACATGTTGTTCGCCCGCTCCGAGCAACAACAACAACAACAATAACAAATAAACATTCAACCAGTCGGTGGGCACGTAGTAAAATGACAAATGAATGTTCATCATACCAAAAAGCAACAAAGTGAAAGAAGGCAAAAGCAGAACAGAAAACGCGACGCACGCAATGCGAGAAGAATAAGAATATAAATACACTCAAACAAACACATACTCGAATGCGTATGTGTGTATGTGTGCGTGTGTGTATTCTAAATCTGAGCCAGCGAAGATGACAGCAACCGACGGCGACGAAGGAGGCGCGGCTTGGAAGAACGAACACACAGGCACAAAGGGGCAGCAGACAGGGGTCAGGAAAAGGGGACGGGGGAGGGGAGCAACAGGCACAGGTAGTTAGGTATGCGGATGATGGCGAACCGGTTTCAACGGAAATTACAAACGAAAATTATAAAACGATCAGTTTAGAAAAATGCCAGCAGCAGCAGAGATCTCAATACAACAACAACAACAAGAAAGGCGACAGCAAATAAGAAATGTAAAAGTTAAAACTCGTAGGAAACTGCAGCGTGAAGAGAGTTCGATCAAGAGAGAAAGAGAGGGGGCAAAGGAATGTTTGTATATATGTATGTATACATGTGTGTGTGCAAAATAATTTTTGCTTATGCAGAGATTTCCGCTTTCAGCGAAATTGCCTGAAGAAAGACGGCGAGAGCAGGGGGCCAACGATTCGACTGGGCGTGGGATCGGAAATGCCAGACAAGGAAAATGGGGCCGTTGGAAAAATGGCTAAGGAAATTGAACAGGCAGGCAGGCAGGCGGGCATCCTGTATGTATAAAGTGCTTGCCGATAATTTATCGATTATTTGTTTTTGTTGGTACTAATAGAATGACCTTCCTATTTGAAGAAGATTTGTATATAGAACTTATCGATAATAGATTGATTTAAAGATTTCTGTTGAGATTTTCGATTTATAGATCGCAGATGAAAACAGATGAAAGATTTATGCATATCTCAACAAATAAAAGATAATGTAAAAATAATTAAAAATATTTGTTTTTAGCATAGAATAGAGATATTTACATATGTCATATGTATTTTCATAATTTTTAGAACTATCAGATAGTACATCAATCAACAGATCGACTAATCTGGAATAATTGTTCTTAATACTTATCTAATTTTATGAATATTTATTTTACTTCTAAGGTATTATGTACATACAGCTCTGTGCACAAAAATAGCAGTGCAGTAGACTTTAGCCTAACTAAAAATGTTAATTGGATTGTAAACCTCTCGATCTCTGTCAAGTGGATACTTTGCAAACACTTTGTTAGTCTTCATATGCGAGATTCGAAGAGGACAGAGGATGTCCTCAGACATATGATCTATCATAGTAACCATAGCTCCTCTCTCCATCTCTCTCTCTTGCAGTGATTCACTCTTAAAGTGCCTGATGCGTTGAGAGTTAAGTTAATGAGTAATTTCCGCAGGCACATCCTACCCCCCGCTGCCGACGCCACTGGCTGTGTGCATCAAGTGGCTGTTGCTGCTGTGCAGTAGAACGAACGATGAGAAAATAAGAAAAATCTGATAACATAAAAAGGCAGAAGCGACAGCCGCCACGGCGCATTAAGATTAACGGCCTGCTCGAATGCACAGCTGCAAGGCAAGGAGAGCAAGGGAGAGAGAGCGAGATGGAAATGAAGAGTAACAGCAATGATAGCTTGCCTCTCACTCACACACACACACAGGCTGTTAATGATGGCCGATCGACCCCTCAGCGAGCAGCAGGTAGTCGAGTGCTCAACAGTTGAGTGGAACGGGAAGGAGAACAGGCGAATGGGCATAAGGAAATGCGTACCTGCGGATGCACTTACATCTTGTAGATGCTTTTTCTTGGAAACCCGGAGGAGGCTATGTCTACGTCTCCGGGTCCGGGTCTAAAGCAACAAAAGCAATGCGCATGTGTTGCCAGTTGACATTTGATCTCTTTTATAAGGTCTTCTTTTTTCTTTCTTTTTTTTATCAATTCTCAAGTGCTCTTAGCTAAAACAACCCTTAAAGCAGATATAGTACATGGGATCCGAAGGTTGCGCATTGTGTGTACCCTACACGAAATTCAATGAGCGTAGGGTAACTCACTAGCGAAAAGAAAAGCAGAAGTAACCTGTTGTGCACGACTAGGCTATACCCTGTGATTTGTCATCAAAAATTAAAGGAAATTGTTAAAATGCAATATAGTTAATTCGTATATGTTACCATATACATTTCTTGATTTAACTGACAGTGACAGCCGGATTTTTAGCATGAAATTCATTAAAAAAAAATCTGTTCCCGTGGGCGGACGCTCCCTGGGCTGGACGCAAACACGATTTTTTTTAAAACGGCCAAAAAACACTTTTTAATAGACCATAATTAAGTTTAATTTCAAAATTTGGAAGACAATTTTGAAGATTTTTTAAAAGTAGATAGCTCTTAACCCACAGAAGACAACATAGAAATAAGTATTACTAGTCAAAGAAACATTGAACTAAGCGATACAGATTAGAGATGGGCGTCGGGATCGGGATTTTCGGGAATCCCGAGGGTCCCGAAAATATTTTCGGGATCGGGCGGGATGGGAAATACTCTGAAAAAGTCCGGGACAGTCGGGATAAGTGCTTGATACCGAAATTCCAGCGGGTCCCGATAAGAAAATTATTAATAGATAAAATTGCTTGTATTTATAAAAGAACAGAAGAATGATATTGACGAGAAAATTAATAATCCAAATTAATATTCCAATATAAATCCTGTTAAATTTAAGAGAAGTTCAAATATTTTATTATTTTGAGAACAATGCGATGAATTGCCATTGTTACAAATGCTTGCTAGGCAAGTAATTGATGTTCCAATATATTCGGCAACGAGTGAGAGGGTGTATTTTACTTCTAGTAGAATTTTGGAAGAAAGAATTAGAGAAGAAAATTTTGAGAAAATATTATTTTTAAGTAAAAAATTTTATCTACAATATCTTAAGAGTCAATGTCGGGACCCGCGGGAAAAATGAAAAATTTGTCGAGACAATCGGGAGGGAAAATCAAAAATTATTTCGGGATGGGATGGATCGGGAACGAATTTCTTTACCGATCCCATCTCTATAATTAAGTTTAATTTTAAAATTTGGAAAAGACAATTTTGAAGATTATTTAAAAGTAGATAGCTCTTTACCCACAGAAGACAAATACATTGAAATTAATATTACTAGTCAAAGTGACATTGAACTAAGCGATTCAAATGAAGAGATTATTGTACAGCCAATTCTTTGACATCTCCCGCAGTCGGACAAAAATACTGGAACCGTGGCTGTCCGTCCACGGGAGCTTTCACTGTATATATAAGCAAAACAAGTATATACTTTAAGAATTACATGTTCACTACTTCAACCTAGCATACCCTTTGCTAACCATCATCAATTAGCAGTGGAGTACATTGATTGTTGGATCGTGTGTTTTGCACGTGTCTCTATTATACTTGTATATATGTATATGTACATACATACATATATATATTTATGTATAAAATGTACATTTGCTTAGATCGTTTGCCATATTCCGGCATATCGAATACTCAATTAATAAGCACAAAAAAATGCAAAACCAAGTCAACGACCTGCTTTGCTTTATAACTGCTCACAGTAGAGAAAAAACAACAACAAAAAACCATAAAACCAAAAAAAACTGAATACAAAAATTTAAAAAAAAATATATTGCATATATTATAGAAGAAGAAGAAAACAACAACACGTAAAGTAAAGCTCAAAGCCTAACTCCCCCTGAAAGCCCGCTAGAACTCTTAAGCAAACAAAAATATACAGAATATAGATATATATATATATATATATATATATATGTATATCTAGATATACGTATATATACAAATAGACGTTGGGCTGATCGTGCATAACAAGCGCGTGAGCGTATGCTATGGCTAAGCATATATATAAACCACATACATATATATATATATATATATATATACACATATTAAATAGAGAGAAAAAGACGCCAATTCCGGGTTCTTCTTCGCGCGATCGCGACAACAACAAAAACCAAGAAGAAGCAAAACGATCGACGCTACAATTTCTGTCTAGATCGTCACAATTATTGTTGTTGTTGTTTAATGTTTGCCGTAGGCACTTTTTTTGTGGAGCACACACAAGCTCCAAAGACAGACAGACAGACAGACTGATCGTCGATCGCTTGGCTGATCCAGCAGAAAGCAGCAGCAGCAGCAGCAGCAAGCAAACGCTCTTAAGCAACCAAATCAATCATCGTTACGCACTAGAAGAAGAAGAAGAAGCAGCTAAAGCAGAAGAAAGGCAGCTAAGCAAACCTGATCAACACGATCAATGTACGATCAGTGATCAACAATCAGTTCTTCAAGCAGTTCCATGGAACTAGTCTTTGTATTTTTATACCCTGAACCCATTGAAAATGGGAATTCAGGGTATAATGGTTTTGTGACAATGTATGTAACAGGCAGAAGGAGGCGTGGCAGACCCCATAAAGTATATATATTCTTGATCAGGACGACGAGCTGAGTCGATCTAGTCATGTCCGTCTGTCCCTCCGTATAAACGCAGTGATCTTGTAAACCACAAAAGCTAGAGATTTGAAATTTTAGATATATATTCTTGTATACCATACGCAGTACAAGTTTATTTTTTTTTTCGATAACTCATCCCATTTTCTTATTATCGATAACAATCGACATTTTGACTTTGTTTTTGAGCTATAACATGAAGACCATAATAGCTACAAACACCAAATTAACTATTTAGGTCGCTGTGATGCAAATATAGATAATAAACTTTTTAAATTTTGGATACCTCCCGCCATTAGCCTCAAAAGTGGAAAAAACGTATTTCAAATACTAGGGAGTTGGGATCTCGCATATATACACCTTTAGATGTGAATATTATATCCTGAAAATTTCATTAAGAAAGTAGATATAGAACCGAAGTTATTTAACAAGCAATTTCTCATAATGCTGCATTATATGTATAGATAAAAGATGTAAACTAGGTTGTTTAAAACATCAGCTCGGACTTGGTTCAGGGGATCTGCTAGTCGGGCAGAGCGTTTTTAATTGTTTTGGTGTAATTTTATGATCTTTGTAGATCTGCTCAACACTTTTAGTTGGGTTATTAGTTGATCACGCGACAAGATCGCGCCTGACCTCTGGCAAAAGAGCAACACACAAAAAAAAACATTCTTTATGATGTACATTTTTGTATTCTGTTCTCTTTTTTCTTTTTTTTTTTTGGGTCTAGGCGTTACGTGCATGTTTGTTCTAATGTGGAGCTCGACTTTATTTTTTTCTGCTGGCTCATGGTTCATCTTTTATGCTTTGCGCATATCTTTTATTGTATTTTTATTTTGTTTTGTGAGTGTGTGGGGGTTTCTCTCTCTCGGGTCTCTAATGATATGAGTTGTATAGATCGTAGACAACAGAAAGTTGAATACGAATACAAAAAAAAAATATATAAAATGCTTAATGATATCAAACGTTCGATAACCTTTTACGCATACATACATATGTATGTGTGTTTTAATATGCAAACCGAAGCTGCCTTTTTATGATAATGATAATGACGATGATCATTAGCAGCATCAACATGACGATGATGATCATCAACGGTAGCTCTACCTATTCACCTAAACCACTTCAAAAAACTCTGTAATCATATTTTTCATCTTCTTCTTCATCTGATTTTTTTTTTTCATGCGATGAGTTCATCAAACGCTCGAGCAGCGGCGTTCGTAAAACTTGCCACGCGTATGTGCAACAAAGCTTGGGGCAGCACATGCAAATGTGTTGGAGTATGTTTGATAGGGAGCTTGCAACTCAGCTTGACTTGGGGCAACATCATCATCAACATCATTTGTGCCCATCGTATTCAATTAGTCGCAACTGTTTGTTTCAAACTCACACACACACACATACATACATGTAGCCCACACCCTGCCACTTACACCCCCATATATACCCTTTCTCTATGTCTACAAGTCTAACTTAATAAGCCAGTTGTCATCAGCTCTTTTTTCTCTCTCTCTTTCTCTTTCATAATTGGCAACTATCATATCTGCGTGTATGTGTGTGTGTGTGTGTGTGTGTTTGTGTGTGTGTGTTGGTGCTGAGGTCGGGTTAAGGTTCGGGTCAGTGCGATTCAATTGAAAATGAAGCTTCATAAGCGTTGCTTCCGCATTTAGCAGAACAGAGCTATAAAGCGAAAGAATGAAGGATGCTAGGAAATTAAATTTCAAAATTTCAAAAAGTCTTAAGAAAAAGGAAAAGAAATTTTAAAGCTAAAATAAAATAATAATAAACCGAAATACTAGATATGATATTGTTTTAATTAATTATCATAAGAAGTTTTTCAATTCTGAATTGAATTTTGTATAAAGTTTGGGCTATAATCGGTTTTACGACTGCAAGTAGAGATCGCTATGGATCTTTTACTATATATAAGCTCTGATACAGCTTTTCTTTTCATTGCGATCTATATATAAATTAGTATTCTTTTCATTAACTTTTGAACTTTTAATCTGATTCTTACTTTTTTTTTTTATTTGTTTATCTCGAATCAGTCAATCTTAAAGACTATAACTTTACTATACTATATACTTTACTATATGCTATATCTTTACTAATATGTTTAAAAGTTTTTCAATTCGAAATTTAAAAAAAAAATAGAATTTGTAAAAATTAGGTTTTAGCGGTTTTATGACTCGAACTAGAGTAAGCTATGGATCTTTTTACTATATATAGGCTATATATATAGACGATCTATATATTGTTTAGTAATTATTTTTTTAATTTATTTTTTATTGAGATTTTCTTTATTTCTGAAACTATATTTTACTATATAAAAAAAAAATATACATATATAACATAACATAACAGTATTACTAAATCACCAATAACATATATATTATTATAATACATCATCGACTTCATCTCACACTTTTCTCTTACTTTTTCATATGATACCAGTAAAAACTTTTATTTTATTCCTATTTTACAACTTTTACTTGAAGTTATCAGCTATTCTAAATATATTTCGTTTACTATTTTATTTACTATACTAAATACTACACTATGTACATACTTAAAAATATACCTACTGCATAATCAGAGAAAAGCGCCCCTGAACCTAGTCCATCAAACAGATTTTTGATAAGCAGCCGCACACACACACATAGAAATACACCTACGCACACGTACACCTGGTACACCTTGGGCAAGTGTTATAGCTGATATATTTGTAAACTAGGATTAGTTGTTGTCGTCTTTGATAGCGGCCAAGATATAGACAAGAAAAACCAACCAAGATATAGATACAACATGTTCCGTTGTTGTCATGTGCGTGAGTATGTGTGTGCGTGTGTGCCACACTTCCACTATAATGTTTATATGTATTACGAAATGTTTACGATTTGCTTGAGGTGTTTTTTTTTTTTTTTTTTTTTTTTGGTTTCTTCCAGTAAGTTTATAACAAATATGAACAGATAAGATAAGGTAAGAACTCATAGATACAGATATATTTATATATATATATATATATGTGTGTGTGAATGTGTGTGTATAGGTAAGCTTGTGGCAGGAAGGCAGCTGCTTTGTTTGTTATAACAAAATATACTTGTCTTCGACTTGGAAATCGCAACAAGTTTGCTCCTTCGATCATCTACCATAGCTCTCTTTCTCTCATTCTTTTCTCTCCCCCTCTCTCTCTCTCACTCTTCTTTTTCTGCTCTCTCCTTATGCCAATTGATCATCGCAACAACTTTGCTCTGTTGACTTCCTCCTTCGATCACCTTCCTCTCTTTTGGCCAATTGATCTTGACAAGCGAGTCAGCTTCCTGTTGCCGCAAATGGGCAATTAGATCAGCGCCCAGCACGGATGTGGGCATCCAAGAAAAAGCCAAAGCCAAAGCCAAGTCGTGGCCAGAGTCGTTGCCAAGTTAAACTCCAATCCATGTCGAGTCCATCCAGCCAACTATATCTGAGATCGGCATCTAAACCGGTAGTTAGTATTTGCGCTGGTAATCAAGCACATTGCTAAGATCTAGGCATGCATGGAGCCACTCTGCCCCGCCCCCTCAGCCCCTCTCGCTCTCTCTCCCTCTCTAAAGAACTTTGGCTTGATCGCTGATCGCGTTGCTCGTTTTGGTCGCGACGATCGCGCCTCGCATCTTAATTACAAAGAGCAATGCAAAAATGAAAAAAAAAAATAAATTGTTGAAGTATGAAAAAAAAAACTAGTAAGAAATATATGACAAGCGTGTGCTGTGCTAACAAATACCCTGTGCTGAAGTGAAAAATTGTAAAAAATAAAGGTGCAGAACTATAGTTAGTTTATATCATATTCATACTAGTCCCCATTAAATTAAGATAAATATCTTGTTATAGTCTGATTCGAGTTAAACAAATTATAAAAAAAAAATAATAATATATATTATTATATTATTTTAAGCTTCTACAAATAAAAATATTTTTTTTAATATTTTCAAAATTTATGCATTTATCTAATATTTGTTTATAATTTTTTTATGCGAGTATTAACGGAGCTTATGATAATATCATTTATATAAGTCACAAATTCTACTACAAATTCTTAAAAATATTTTTTAAATATTTTCTAACATTTATTAATATATCTAATATTTGTTTATTTTATATATTTATATTATATATATATATTATATTTATTTACAGTTTATTATACTAATATAATCGGAGTTTCTGAATATCATTAATATTAGTTCCAAATTCTACTACAAATGCTTAAATTTTTTTTTTTTTTTAAATATTTCCTAAAATTTATTTATTTATATAATATTTCTTTATAGCTTTTTTTATGCGAATATTATCGATGCCTATGAGTTTATCATTTATTATTATTATATTATTATAATATATTTATATTTTATTATTTATTATAATTAAATTTCCCAGTTTATTATCTTTAACAATATTTGAAATACCCCTTTTTTATGGCTACAGGGTATACGTGAAAAAAAAATAAAACCGAACAGAAACAAAGCCCCTGCTAGCTGGCTGACTGGCTAGATGACTGTCTCTGGCGAAAAAAAACCTGAATTGTAAAAACGTTCTGGTGGAAAGACACTTAATAAATGCGGAAGCGGATGTACAAAAAGGCAAAAAAAAAAAATTTATATATATAAAAATAAAAAGACTGCGACGTGGAACCGAACACAGCGATGTCTATAATCACAATCAAGCCAGTTAACTAGTGCTATATAATCGCAGGCAGTTAGGGAGCAAGGGAAAAGTAGGCGTGGCAACAGCTGGACTGAGCTACTGCTTGATTTGTCTATATAGATTAAACGTCAAAACACTTCCTCAGCTAATGCAAAGAAAAGGAAGCAAGCCAGTTCAAAAAATTCTTATTAGAATCAAGTGCAGGAAATTGGGAGATCGTAACTAAAGATAAACCAAAAAATAGAAGACTATACATTTATATAGACACACATTCGCATAGATATCGCAATCAATGGGAAGTAAATTACCGCGTATTGTCTTGACATGCGATAAGCATTAGACATGAATTATTGATTAAATGAAAACACAATCATTACAAGCACACAGCGTCTGAGAATCTCTCCCTCTCTTTTTGTGGGTACTACGATTGATAACCAAACATCCAATTGATAGTTGTTACAAGTATGTCTTACAATAGATCAACATGCGATTCGTCCCAGGCAATTTTATTACAGCTTTTATAGTATCTAAAGTTCTATGCCTTAAAAATGATCTAAGATATATGATACGTTCTTTAGAAGAGCTTGGATCTTTCCATCTTACAATAGATCAACATGCGATTCGTCCCAGGCAATTTTATTACAGCTTTTATAGTATCTAAAGTTCTATGCCTAAAAAAATTATCTATGATATATGATATGTTCTTTAGAAGAGCTTGGAGAATTCCTTGAGTTTCTTTTTGGGTAATTATCAATATTTCTTATAGATTATAAAGTGATGTTTAGGTAAAGTCAGTGGGATCATCTCTTATCTTTCTCTGAGCTTCTTTTTTAGAACATTAACAATATTTTGTATAGTTATAAAGTGATGTTTAGGTAAAGTCAGTTGGATCATCTCTTATCTTCTTTTTAAAAAATTATCAATATTTCTGTGATGCTCAGACAAAATCATTTGGATCATCTCTTAACATGTTTTTCCTGCTTTCAGAGAAGAATAATAAAAGTTAAAGATATTGTATCTTATGACGTGATCTACGAAAGTGTTCTTCAGTTGAATCACTCAACATTGTTTTATAAAGATATTTATAAAGATATATTTGGGACAGATCATATAGATCATATTCTATAGGTATTTTTCCGTTAAAGTTCTCTTCACTACATTATAACATATTGTTATAAGCTTCTGGCTCCGTTGATCTCCTCTATAGATTTTAGGAGCTTTTTGTTTTTCAAGTGCTATTGATTGATGTGATCCTCTCATATTAAAATACTTTCTTTACAGTTGATCTTTAATTTAAAGCCGATCTTTACTTTAATGCTGATCTATACTCTAAAGCTAATCTTTACATTACAGCTGATCTTCATTTCTGATTCCCAGTTTATGGAAGTTCCGAGCTGTTAATCATCTAGCTGTCATATTTCCTTAAGTGATCTATATATAAAGATTACATTCCCCGTCAGTTTTTAACTTGATGAGCACGATCTTTGATCTGTTTCATATGTTCTTCAATTAGTTTTTCATGTAAGCAATTTTCTGTACATTATTATTGAATACATTTTTCGCTATAAATGTTTTGGGTGCACATGTAACTGTAGATTCAATTAATTTTTTATTATGTTAGCTTGCAATTGTGAAAAGTCAGAGTCTAGTCATCTATTTGTCAGCTCAATGGGTGTTACTACTTTGAAAATGATTTTTTTTTTTCAGCGAACTCAACATTTTGATGACATTTGTCATAAGTAAATTCTTTCAAGCGAATGTCGCAACATCAATTCCAAGTGTCAAATGATATAAAAGCAACAACAATGGAACCCGAGGCAATTCGCTAAGAAGCTGACAACGATTCGCGAATGGGGAAACGTGTATATATAGAGAGGGGGACTGGTTAGGGAAGTCTAAGATAATATTATAATTTTCCAAGTAAAACAAACACAACACACAAATTGACACAAAAAGCACGTAGCAAAGCGCTTTTGAAGGAGCCCAAAGGAGAAGGCTCAACGAGTTGCTGCAATGATGCGAGTTAATGCTGTTTTCCTATTGTCGCCAAATTCATAATTAGCAGAGAACACTCGGCTGCAGGCGCTGCGGCAAAAAGCTTAGTCCATTAGAGACAATAGTGAAGAGTTAGTGTCTGCTAGCTTTGTGTTTTTCATATTATTCATATTTCACATATGTTTATATATATTATATATGTTTATATGTAATGCTTTTTATCTCATTAGCTGTTGTTGGCCACGTTCTGGCATTTGTTGTGGCACTTGTCTATCTCTCAGCTTAGTTCTTGGTCCGTGGCATTTCCCTCGAGGCGCTGCGCTTATCAAACAAGAGCTTTTCTTCATTTTCCTGCATGCATGTTTTATATAATTATCATCATATTATTGTTGTTGTGGTTTTTTTTTATTGTACATGCACAATTGTGCACTCGACTTTAACTGTTAATTATAATGAACTCTATACACTCTCTACTCTCCCTTCCTTTTTCTCTAGAGATAGACGCCTTGTTTTTTTTTTATATACATATTATTAATAGCTGCTATCAGCTTTTGCTCAAATGTGGAAATGCAACAATATAAGAATAAACAACAATAATAACAACAGCTGTTTAAAAGTGCATTGAACAAATCAGAATTCTGAGTGTGAGTGGGCCTGCCTGGAAACAGCGTCGAACACGTCGCCAACAGCTGCAATCGAGAACTGCATCCGCATATGACGTAGAGCTCGGTCTAATAATTGATAAGGGTCTAGAGTTACTCAAACAACTTTATAGAGCTTATATTTATGCACAAAGTAAAAGAGATTAAACATAATTTAAGAATCAGGAATAAGTTCCTTAACATGCGTGTTAATGCTCATGTTAAATATACAAAAATGCATATTTCTCCTAGCAACGAAAAGTGAATACTGATTACACAAAGCAGATCTTTACTAATGAACTTTTTTCTTTAACATGCATGTTAAAGCTCATGTTACATATACAAAAATTCATATTTCCCCTAGCAACGAAAAGCGAATACTGATTCCACAAAGCAGATCTTTAGTAATGAAGTTTTTTCTTTAACATGCATGTTAAAGGTCATGTTAAATATACAAAAAGTAATATTTCCCCTGCCAACGAAAAGTGAATACTGGATTCACAAAGCAAAAAGAAGAAGTATCTTCTTTAACATGTATGTCAAAGCTCATGTCAAATATTTTAATTTGTATTTCGAAGCTAAAAAAGGAAAATATTTATTCACAGATAACAGTTAAATGCATTTACGAACTATTATTATAATCGATATTTATCGCTTGAGATTATTATTAATCATTTAGCCCTTGAAAGTGTTCTTCAATTTTGTTTTTAACTACTATAAACAAATCTTGAGCAGTTCCCCGAATTTCAAATTCAGCTGATACGTTTTTTTGCAGCTTATCTCAAATAGAAAGATATATTTTATTTTTAAGCTAATCAGTCATTGTGTCTGAGAAATGAACCTTTGTCACCTGAGTGCTAAATTCAAATGTTATCTAAAGCATATATCCAAAAGCTGAAATCCTAAGCCACAAATGTCCCTGACATAATGCCATTAAAATCCCCATAAAAAAAACCCTGATGAAATTGATCAAAAATGATATTTCACGATTACGTGCACTAGTTTTTGATAGTATATTTTTGTTTTATTTTATGTGAAGTGGTCATACTTTTGATTGCTTCCTATATGTGTGGTATACCCAAATCTCTGTGTGCTATATACACTATATATAACAACAGCAACAATAATAATAACAAGTAGTATTTCCACTTGTGCGATATGATTAAAAGGATTGTTTGTACGCTTTTTGTTCACGTTTGGTGGCCGCTCAAGAGAAGGCTATAAATAAATAATTTGAAAAGTAATAAAAATAATTAAAATTTGCGTGTGGTGCGCAATATATAAACAATAACAAATCAAAGAGCTTAAAGACCCAGACCCCAAAATTCTCCCACCCAAAAAAAAAAGCCTACCAAAGAATTAAAAAGAAGGTGAAAAGTAAAAATAAATCCGTTTCTGATTAGCTCGTATCACTTGAGAGACGGGGATAATATTTGCCAACTGGCGTCATTTCCGGTTACTGCCGAATACCCCGAATAAATACGAGTACACAGACACATATTTGTATACACACAGCTCTTCCCTGCCCCTCGATCGGTGCAATCTGCCGCTGTCCCCCCTCTTTCTATATAATATTTCGCTGCTCTTCCACTTGACTTCCTTATCAAAACATTTGGACGCGATTACGATAGGAACTTACGCACACAAAAAAACACACACATACAAATATATATATATATATATATATATATATACAAGTGTGTATATATATTGATAACTATGTAACGCTTTGTCCTTATCTTTGATATCGGGCGCCGAAATCAAATTGATTTATGAGCGATTTCCCAGTGCCAAAAATACAAACATAAATACTTAGAAAACTTAGTATAAAATTCTTATACAGTGTTGACTCGGATGTAAGAACTTCCTGATATTTAAATTCTTCACAAATTAGAATATGATAATGAAGAACCTTATATATATACCTTAAACTACTTTTAGTAATTGACAAACATTTATTTAAAGAATTTTTAGTTCCGAATTTAGGTACTATCTGATACTTTAATAAATAGATAAAATCTTTTTAAAATTGTATTGAAAAATGTCCTTTAGCTGGCTTTTCATAAACTCAGTGTTTCAGTAAACAAGCTACCTTTGTGCACTTCCTTTGCCAGGACCTCCCACAGCGTGGCTGAAGAGGACTCACTCACAGGACTCAAGGATAGCTCTCAGCTGCAATCTTTTCTCTATATTTGTCCTCAAAATTCAAGTGTTTGTCGCTTCTTCCTTCCGCCTGGACAACAATTTCCACGAAAAACTACGGTCACCGTGGGAGGGAGGCGGAACAGTTGATCGAACACTCGAGCCGAACAATTGAAATTGTTTGAGGACCACCAAGGGACTCAAGGATTCAAAGATTCATTGTTGGTCAACAGGTAGGCATTAGGATTTATCTCTAAGTAAGGGGCAGGTAAAGGCAGCTTAACTATAACAGTTACTCTATACCCTACTTAACCTCACAGTTCATCATAAGAAACATTCACTGTGGAGTAGGAGATGAGAGAGAGAGAGAGGAGAGACAACTTCCTTTTTTGGTCATTACATCATTTTATTTCTTTCTGTTTTTTTCTTTCTTTTTACAGTTACGTCTAGCCACGCAACATCCACACCCTACGCTGTGCCCCTCGCCCCACACGATCAATGGGTCTCCTACTACACTGTTGCAAGTAGAAAGAAAATTACCTAATTGTGTTGCATCGACAACAACAACAACAACAACAACTACAACAAGCAGCGACTTTTTCCACTACATTTAGTCTACTCCACTTCTTGCTTGGCTAAGCTCCCTCTGCCCCCGCCCCCTTTGCAACTCCTTCGTATGTGTGCCACATGCTGCAAAGCAAAATTAAAAATGTGCCACACACAGAAGAAAACGAAGCTTTTTTTTTTTTTTTGTATATTTAGTTAGCTAGTTAGTTGTTGCTCTCTGCAGTTTGCTTTGCTTACTGCTTTTCGTTTCTTTCTTTCTCTTTGGCGTCGTTAGATAATAGACAACAACAACAACCGTTAAAGCTGAACCCCAAAAGCCATTTAGTTGTTGCATTTGCTGTGTCGGCGGCATAAGTCAAGCAAGACTTCCTATATTTTGAAACACGTTACGTTCGTAACATAAATTCACACAACAGGTTACTTCAATTCGCCTACTCTCCCAGCCAGTGGCAGCAGCTCGCTCTCCCTCTCTCTCACTCTCTCGCTCTCAGCTGCTTTTGCGGAGTTTGAGTTCGAATTTGTATGAGAAATGTTTGCGGGCTTTATTGTGTGAAGTCTGGGAAATGTGATCAGCGCATCGGAAAATTATTGATGTCATTGTATAATGCACATTTTCCAATTTTCTCAGATCATTGCTAAGAGTAATTAAGTTCGTTTCTTATTAAGGAGAAAACTGTTATATGTATAGGATATAATTAAGTTGTTAAGAAGAAAAAAATTATAATTTACAATTATTCTGTTATATTTTTATAAAAAGAATTAATTTATTTGTTATAACAATTAAGTGTTATACTGTTATATTTCCTATAAACATCACTTAATAAGAGTAATAATTAGAAAATGCAAGATAATTTGTATACATAATTGCGTGTTATACTGTTATAATTCCTATAAAATCAGGCAATCAAAGTCAAAATCAAAATCATTGTATAATGCACATTTTCCAATTTTCTCAGATCTTTGCTAAGAGTAATTAAGATCGTTTCTTAATAAGCAGAATAAGAATAAGCATTTGTAGACAACTGTTATACTGTTATATGTATAGAAAATAATTAAGTTGTTCCCAAGAAAATAATGAAAAATTACAATTATTCTGTTATATTTTTATAAAAAGAATTAATTTATTTGTTATAACAATTAAGTGTTATGCTGTTATATTTCCTATAAAATCACTTAATAAGAGTAATAATAACAAAATGGAAGATCATTTGTACACATAATTGCGTGTTATACTGTTATATTTCCTATAAAATCAGGCTATCAAAATAAAACCTTTACGGATAAGAGTAATCAATTTTTTTACCACTGTGCAGTGTATAGAAGGTGAGTTTACTATTTAAAACATGTTTGATTAGAGTTTCGAATTGAGTTGTAAATTTTTTGCAATTTTTATGGCGAACTTATTAGCCATTATCTAAAATGTTTAGAGAGGGCGTAGAGGGGCAGCATAAAGAGCTGTTGTTTTCTTTTAATACGAATTCGCACGATCCGTCATTGGAGTTGAAAGATAGGCGCCGATTGCTAACACACACACATACTTTCTTCTGCGGCGAATTTGAGACAGCATAAATGGAAGCTGCGAACATTTATGGCATGGCAAATTCAGGTTAGTGTGATATTTGTGCACTATAAAATGGGTCGTTGTTGTTGTTGCTGCTGCACAAGTGGCTGTCATAATGCTAGCAAGTGTGTGTGTGTCTAGTGTAAAGTGTTCACACAATATATATATATATATATGTGTGTGTGTGTGTGAGTGTATATTGCAAAACATCAATATAGCACACAGCAACAGCAAAAACAACACAAACAATGGGCGATAACAACACGCAGCAAGAAAATCAAACAACAACAACAGCAAGCCAGCAAATACAATTGCTATGCACAGCTACTTCCGCATGCAAGTTGAAACAACTAAAAGAAACAAAAAAAAAAAAAAAAACAACAACAGCAGCAGCAGCGAAAGAAAAAACGTCGACTGCGACTCATTCTCAATGCACTTGGCTTGCGTGTGCGTGTGTGTCTCGAGTGTGACTCAAAGATCGTGGAATAGCATAAGAAGAAGAAGAAGAAGCAGCAGCAAAGAGCAACAGCAAATGCGCTCATATGATATATTGAGCCCTTTTATTAAACAGCAGCTACAAAAGAGAGCCAAGCGTCAGAAATGCTTTACTTTTCATTATATTAATACTGTTGTTGTTGTTGTTGCTGTCGTTTGCATTGGAATTTGCTTCCTCTTTCTTTCATTGGGCTGCCTAGCCTTTGCCTTTACGCCGCCTCCTTCTACCTGCTGCGCTGAACACTTTTTATACCTGTTTCTACTCTAGCATGCCATATAGATGTACATTTGAGTTTGTGTCGCTGTGTGTGTGTGTGTCTCCCCAATTGCCATGCTGCTGACCCGACAGATCGTCGTCGTCGACGTTTGCCGCTCTCTTTTGCTTTTTTGCTTCCGTACAATTTTTGCGCTCTTGCTCTTACGTTTTAAGGCGTCGCGCGCGCGTCTCTTACGTGTGCCGCCACACACTCACCCGTTACGTCGCGTCGTTTCTGTGTGGAGCAATGCGGAAGTGAATTTAATTTATTGTATTTACGCTGCCCCACAGACACAACAAACAGACAGACGGACGGATGGCTGGATAGAGCGAGAACCAGGAAAGTTAACGGCTAGAAATCCATAAAAATTTAGTTGCTTTAGTTGGAGAGATGTATGTTTTGTGTAGTATGCGTGCGGTGTCTGTGTGTGTGTGTGTGTGTGTAGACATATTTCTAGGTTTTTGCTAATTGGAGAGCCGAACATGTTAAGTAAATAAAACGCGCACGCACATATACAAATGCAATTCATAACGCGCACACATAATCAAATTTATTGACGAAAAACTGGGGGAAGTGAGAGAGAGAGACAGGGCGAGAGAGGGCATGCGGGAGCATGATCAGGTGCGATGTTTCTTTACTGGTGTGTGTGTAGGTGTAGCTAAACCAGAAGCAGGAACTGTTCGCTGTTCACTTCAGCAGCAGCAGAACCAGCGCCGTCGACGTCGACAGCGACAGCAGGCGCATAAATAAACAGAATTCTGCTGTAGCAGCAGAGCGAGCCGCGCGCGATAAGATTTCGCTGACGTAGAGAAGAGAGAAGAGAAACACAGCTAAAAAATGCGCCAACAGGCAACAACAACAACAAACAAGAAGAACCGTAACATCAACCCAATTGGAGCTTAACGCTCCGCTTTTGTTTCACTTCCATAGAAAAAGTGCATGCAACAAGAGACCCGTCGAACCCAAAGACCAAACCAAAAACCTAAGAAAAAAGAATCCAAAACGAACCAAAAGCCAGTCGACCGATTGCCTTCAATATGGTTCAACAAAATCTGTACAGTAGTCACTCAGACATGAAGAACAAGCTGATAATAGAGTTAAAACATATTTGAAATAAAATAAGAAAATGTAAAAGTACATAGAATTTAAAATTATTTTATCTTTTTTAGACATGCAAAAATAATATGGTTCAACAAAATCTGTACAGTAGTCACTCAGACATGAAGAACATGCAAATATTGGAGTTAAAACATATTTGAAATAAAATTAAAAGATATAAAAGTATAAAATAAATAATTTTATCTTTCTTAGACAAGCAAAATATAATATGGTTCAACAAAATCTGTACAGTAGTCGCTCAGACATGAAGAACAAGCTAATATTCGTGTTAAAACATATTTGAAATAAAATTAAAAATATATAAAAGTATATAAAATTATTATTTTATATTTCTTAGACAAGCAAAATATAATATGGTTCAACAAAATCTGTACAGTAGTCGCTCAGACATGAAGAACAAGCTAATATTAGAGTTAAAACATATTTGAAATAAAATTAAAATTATTATTAAAGTATAAAAATTATAATTTTATCTTTCTTAGACGAGCAAAAATAACGGCTTTCTTCTTAGCTAGCGACCACTGTGGTAAATCTTTACAAAACAGTTATAGTTGTAGCTTTATGGGAGTAAAACAAAGCAAAACAGTTCATTTAGTACAATCAGCGCATTTGTCGTATCATATTGCTTTAATCTTAATTGAGAGGTGCGAAATCTTGAGTTCCGTATATATATAAGTATATTCATATATATATAGAATAAGTAAAGACAAAGATGCGCTTTTTCTCTCAAGTCAAACAAAACTAAAATACAAAAATAGACAGTGTCTACAAGAGATAAATTAATCCAGTGTTGTAAAACTCTTAGCCAACTCGTGTAGCAGGAATTCAAAATTGTTGACCTCAACAAAAAGATGAAGAAAAACCGAATTGAAGCTGAGAAAAAAAAACTTTGTAAATGTTCTTCTTGTACAGATTGTCGGAACATAATGAAAACAATAAAAACGCAGCGTCTGAAGACAATTAAAAGAGAGATTAGCGGTAAACATTTATCAGCTAGCGGGTGACAACTTTTGTAGGGGACTGTGAAAAAGGTGAAAAGCGATGAAGACGAAGTAAAGTGTGATATGAAATAAAACATATGGAAATAAAAGAAGGTCAGAAAAGTGAAACAAGTGAAACGTGTTCTCAAATAAATAAAATAAATAAATAAAAAATGAAATTAATTCTGCAAGCAAAATGCAGCGAAAAATTTTTTCCTATATCTAAAAATTTTTTAATAAATATACAAATATATAATGATATTTACTGTTCATTTCTGCAATAGGACTAACTCCTTTAGCACTAAAAATTCGCTCAATTATTTGCTCGCTTACCTGTTTGCTTTTGCTCCACTGTGCCGTGACGTAGTTCGTTGTTGTTGTTGGTGTAATACCCGTTGTCCGTTGTTTGCCGTTCTATAAGCTTTCAACGCGGAAGCGGATATGTTGTCCAGATCCAGAAAACGCGCGTTATACTTGTTGTTGCTTACTGTAGCTATTGCTGCCGCTTCTTCTACTTCTGCTACGACGCTCGCTTGAACTACAACTGCAGCACTACTACGTAACGTAACGTTTGTTGAACGTCACGCAACGTAATTGCATGCACTTTGCTGTCGATTTCCTGGTTCTGCTGCGTCGTCGTCATCCGCTGCTACTGCGAAGCGACGTCAAGTGGCCATTGCGAAGAAAGAGAGAGAGAGAGACGGGGAACGCTACGCTACGTTACGTTAATCCTGTGTTGACCGTTGTTGCTTTTGATTGCTTTTAAAAGTGTTTTGTGTATGTTTTCTTATTTGCCATTGCGAAGCGAATGTCAGCGCCAAAAGGGAATGGCACGCCGAAAAAAATAACAAGACACAAAAACAAATCGAGCGCAATCTGGAGACGTTGTGGAGGAAGAGCACAGCCACAAAGAGAGCACAACGTACTTCCGTCTCGCACACACACGCACACAAACAAACCCAAGCACACAGATGCACTTGTGTTGGTCCCTGTTGTTGTTTTTGTTTCTGGCCCTTTTTCACCCACGTTTCGCTTAAGTAGAAAACACACACGCGACAACAATAAATAAACTGCTTCCTTTTCACTTTTGCTTGCACACTACTTGTTGTTGTTTTTGTTGTTTTTATTCTTTTTTGTTGCGCTCTGTTCGCCTAATTTTTGTTTATTTCGTTTTTATTTTGAGAGAACAGCCACAACAGGGAAACTTGGCATACACAGTTATTTAGCTATTCTATGCTTTGTTACTTTATTCTCGACGTCGGCGTCGGCGGCGGCGTCTTTTCTTCCACACTTTTATTTCGCCTCGTTGGCTTTTTGTTATGTTTTGATTTGTCAACTGATAAATTCAACTTAAATAATTATTATTGCTAATGTTGTTGTTGTTGGTGGTGCTGCTGTTGCGCGCGCATTGAATTAAATTCAATGAATTTTTGTTTAGAATATTTTTGCACAATTACAATTCGGTATTATAATTATTGTACAACAAATTTTTGAATTTGTGTTTTTCTTATTCCGCAGCAACACGTCCGCTCACCACGAAAGTTTCTTACGTTGTGACTCAAAACATGCGAGTAAGAAATAAACAAAGCAAACGACGAATAACTGAGACCGAGAGCATGCGCAATTGAGTGAATCGAAGAGTGTGCGACAGAGAGAGAGAGAGAGCGCGTGTTGAATTTAAGAGCGCAAAGTCGTTGGCAAAGAGAATAATTTGATTTTTAAATAAAATTATTATATCTTTTATTGTCAGAGTTTTCTTGTTCTTGTTTACAATATATATGTTTCTTCCGAATATTTGCACGTTGTTTATTTCCTTTAATAATTTGTGTGTATAGATAGAATATATATTATATGTGTGTATATGTATTTATATATTGTTATATTGAGGTTATATGAAAATTTCTTAAAATATTTCCAACGTATTTTACAGGTGATCGAGATAGCAATTTATATGCATAATTAGTAGCTAATTGTTAATGAACTGGAAAATAATCAAATCAAGTCGAATTGAAAATATTTTAAAATAATATAGATTTCTATTCGGATAGATGTGGGCGTTAGGCTAGGGCGTGGGCGATAGAAGCTGATAATCGTTTATCGATGAGCTAATAGAATGTGGGCTGTATGCATGCTTCAACTTTAATTTCCGTTCAAAATGTCTCTTTATTACTTTGCCTGCATAAATTAGCAGCCAAGACAAAAGAGAGCCGCTGCGTAAGATATTGATAGAGAGAGTGAGTGAGAGAGAGGGGGGTGACTGACAGGTTGCCATAAAAACGTAGCAAAAGATGCGCTCAATTGCGTTGCATCCGCTTTTTTTCTTGCTATTGTTGTTGTTGTTTTTCTTGAGTTGAAAAGTTCGTTAACCAGTTTCCCTAAACAACGTTGACATTTGAAGTCAAATGCCCATAAACGGGCAGCGATCGACCTCCCGCTCTAGCGCATTGGCCCAAATTAGTTGCCATTGTTGTTGTTGTTGGTGCTGTTGCTGCTGGTGCGTTGGCTTAAGCAAAGAGCGAGACATTTTTAAGAGAGAGAGCGAGCGAGGCAGCAAGATTGCGGTTCAGAGTTCAAATAGTCGTCCAATTGAGCCAATCAACATATTTTCTGCGATCAGCAGCACTAATTTTTTCTTCTTCTTTGCACTGGGCGTGTGGGCGTGGCGAGCGCTGGGTCGTAGGTGGCAGTTAAAGCGGCAGCTACTTAATTTTCAATTTGTGTGTGTGTGCACGCGCGTGCGTGTGTGTGTGTGTGTGTGTGTGTGCTTGCAACCTGCCGCCGTCAATCTGACAAAGTTTCGTCTGTGTGGCACGTTGCAAGTTCG
Organism: Drosophila gaucha; assembly: GCA_035045545.1. Lineage (NCBI taxonomy): Eukaryota > Metazoa > Arthropoda > Insecta > Diptera > Drosophilidae > Drosophila > Drosophila gaucha. The sequence goes on from JAWNOY010000252.1 coordinate 2,609,609, forward strand.
ATGCCCAAGTGCAGATAATAATACATTAAAATAGAATGCCGCAATGTCCAGAGTTCACTCACACATGCACACAGGTCCTACACACACACACACACACACACACACACACACTTACAGCCCAGACACAATTTTTAATGCCCACCCTGCCGAGGTCCCGCTGCCATCAGCTGAAGAGAGCGCGCCAAAGAGAGCGGGGGAGAGAGTGGGCAAGAGCAAGATGTCGGCTCTATAAATAGTTTTTTTTTTCGCTTTGGGCCCCGGCGATCTGTCCCGATGCGGAAGTCTTCCAGACGCTTCACTTTCTCACTTTTTGGTCATTTGCCAATCGCACAAATTATTAGCACTAAAAATTTCGTACAGCAGGCGGGGGAGGCATAGTACTACAACTATCTCTATCTCTATATATCTGCCATGCTATATATACACATACATTGTTTCCCAGTTTGTCTGGATGGGATAGAATTGGAGGAATGCCATAGCACATCATTAGGATAGCGCACTTTGTTAGATATATCTGACTATCATAGACTTATCTACTTACTGATTGACTTGAAGTTTTCAAAGTGTATAGATATTTACATATGTATGTAAATGTATATAGATCGAGATATGTACATATATCTATATAGTATTCTTATTTTTCAATTCAGTAATTTAAGATTTGAACCCAGTTTTGTTTTTTTTGTCAAATTTAAAAAAGCTTAGTCAGAAATATGTTGATCTGTATAAATGTATGTATATTATCCAAAACTCTTCAATATTTAAAAAAAAAACATAAAACTCATTTGTATACATATATAAAAGATCTCTGTATATAGATCTTACATATATAATACACCTATATGCAAATGAGTTTTAATGATTTTATTTGAATAGTTGAAGAGTTTTGGATAATATTATGGATAACATACAAATATACATATATAATGATGTTCACATTTCTAAATACTTACATAGACCTTTCATTCATCTGACTTTCAAACTTTATTCGTAAAAAATGTAGTACTATATTTAAAAATCCGTTGTTAACTTATCCATATCCATATGTTATAATGAGTAAAGTAAAAAATATATATATAAATGATCTATATATCAGATATACATATATATCAAATTTATATATAAATAAAAAGACTATATTAAATAAAAAAAAAATAATTTCTTGATAGCTTCTGGTATATTAAGCAATATCTTATCCATATTATTATCCGAACCTGATAAATATTACAATAAAGTAAAGTACTGAGAAATATATGAATATATCTTTTTTTCTATTCGAAATATATACATATACATATACATATACAAATATATATATATATACCTCATATATGGTTTTTTATCCCATATCTTTCCTTATACGTATTATTATCCAAGTTGAATATATGAATATATCTTTCTGCTTTATTATCCAATATTTATCTTTATATGAATATATATTTTTTTCTTTTAATAGATATATATATATATATATATATATATATATATATATATATATATATATTTATATATATAAATATATACATATATATATATATATATATATATATATATATATATTATGCTTTATTATCCCATATATTTCATTATCCACATTATTATCGAAGCTGAATATATGTTTTTTCCCTATTATATATATATATTGTATATATTTTATATAGGATTTATCATAAGCTATATTTCTGTATCCATATTATTATCCAAACTGATTATATGAATATATTTTCCTAATATAGATATATATACATATATGTCTTATATATGCTTTATTATCCAATATCTATCTATATCCATAATATTATCCAAACTGAATTTATGAATAATATTTTTTTCTATTATAGATATATATTGTATATATCTTATATATACTTTATTAAAACATATCTATCTTTTTCTTTATCTATCTTTATGCTATCAAAATTGGATATATGATAATATAATATATATATAAATATATATATATATAAATATATATGTATATATATATATATATATATATATATATATCTCATGTATGCTTTACTATCCCATATCATTCATTATCCATATTATTTAACCTTTTTTTCTTTTTTTATTGTAGATATATATGTATATCTTATATATGCGTTATCATAACATAACTTTCTTTATCCATATTATTTTCCAAACTGAATATATGAATGTATCGTTATATATAAAGATATATATATATATATATATATATGTCTTATATATGCTTTATTATCCAATATCTATCTATATAAATAATATTATCCAAATATATGGATATATCTTTTTTTTCTATATATATATATCCATATTATTTCATCTTTCTTTCTTTTTTCTACTGTAGATATATCTACATCTCATATATGTTTAATCATAACATATCTTTCTTTATCCATATTATTATCCAAACTGAATAATTATTCAAAGATAATTAATTTGTAATTATTCTCACTCAATATTACAAGGGAATATATAGGAATTAGTGAGGCGTTAACCATGGACCACCTTCACAGAAGCTGATTCAAATTCGAACCAGAAAACAATCCCAAACACCCTCTCTAGGAAGAAGAAAAAAAAAAAAACTGGAGTTCGTTTCGTTACGCGTAAACGTAAATGGAAATGGAAAAGGATATTAAGTGCAGATCCTGGTTGCCCTAATTGTTACACATTCCCCTCTCGACAACAATGACTAATTGTAGCGATCCTTTTTGACATTGTTGCGAGGCTTAGGGATCAGGATATATATATATATATATAATATATGTGTGTATAGACAATGTGCAGCCAGACGAGCTGGAAATAAAGGAAAGAAGAAACCGTGGGAAACGTGAGCGAGAGGAACCTGACTCGAACAAAGGGAAAACCGATCAAAAATCAAAGACGACCTGTGCAACGGATCGCCCACAAATCGATCTACGCTCGAGGATCGAGGATCGTCGTCCAATTTAGCGCCCTAAACGAAGCGCAGCCAAGCAGAACACAAAGCAAACCGAAATATGCTGTTCAGCTTAGGGGTTGCAGACTGTGATCGCTGTGTGTCGCCACAAGTGTTTGCCCTCTGGCAGGTTTCCTCATGCCACAGAGGCCGGTGAAAGGTTTCGGATTTCATGCAACGAGTGTGCATTGTGCAACTTCAATGCGATATCAGAGACTGATCGTTCCGATCGTCGCTGCGATCCTCCACGCCAGGATAAACAGAGTGAGTCGCTGCTTTGGCTTCTTGCAACGATTGGAATGTGAAGTTTTATCAATTAAATACACACACACACACACACACACACACACACACACACACACACACACACGATCACTCGTAGCATAGCAGATCTGCGTAGATCAGCAGCACTGCTGTTAAATCAGCTTTTTTCCCGTCAAATCTGGCTTTATTTGAAATTAGGGGGAAATCCCAAAAAAAAAATCTGGTTTTATTTGAAAGTTCAATTAGGGGAAACATTCCTAAACAGCGGGCAGCGGGATATATAGTTTTTTGATAAACTGTTTTAGCTATTTTTAATTTGACTTAATAATTGCATGATTTTTTATAAAATTGAGTACAAAATGTGAGAATATCCTTAAAATTTTTTTATGGTTAGCAAAAAAATAAAAATTTATTGATAAAATTGTCTGTATTATTGAAGGGCTAGCCAGAAAACAAAGTTAATTCTTACCTGTTTTTTAGTTTTTTTTTGTTTATCAACAAACATTTGGTTAAAAATTCAGAAATTCAATACTTAAAATGCTTAAAAAACTCAGCTTTTTTTCCAGCTTTTTCCTCCGCAAACTTCGCTTTTTTAGCTTTTCTTTTCCTTGACTTAGCTTTTTTTGCTCAACAAAAGTTGGCAACACTGATCAGCAGCTAAAGTCGTTGCACCTCGAGTTTAAAGCCGAAGCAAGAGCTAGTAGCCAGAGCTGATCATATTTTAGCTGGAAAAAAGCTAAGTGAAAGGATAGTTTTAGCTGTTATTTAGTATTGATTAGTTATTGATATATATATATATTTATATATCACAATTACTCCCTAAACATTTCATTAAGATATTACACTATGAACTGAAGTATATATATATATATTGTATGTGCTAAAGCCCAAGTCTCTAATATTTGATATGTTTCTTTTCATTTTAGAGGGGAATAGAGAGCGATATCCAAAATTGAAAATATTTATAAATATATTCGTATTCATTGCCTACAGCTTTCGTAGTCTTTCAGTTATACTTGGAAAATGATACTTGTTGAGAAAATATCCATTTTTAAAAAATTGTAAATTTGTACTATGTACTAGAGATGGGCGTCGGGATCGGCTTTTTTCGGGAATCCCGCAAGTCCCGAAAAAATTTTCGGGATCGGGCGGAATGGGAAGATTCTGAAAAACTCCGGGACGGTCGGGATAAGTGCTTGATCCCGAAATTCCCGCGGGTTCCGATAAGAAAATTATTAATAGATAAAATTGACTGTATTTATAAAAGAACAGAAGAATGATATTGACGAGGAAATTAATTCTACTATAAATCCAGTTAAATTTAAGAGAAGTTCAAATATTTTATTTATTTTATTTGAAAAAATACTATTTTTAAATAAAAAATTTTATCTATCATAAGAGTTCTAAACCTTGATAAAAAATTTCGGGAAATGTCGGTATCCGCGGGAAAAATGAAAAATTTGTCGAGACAATCGGGCGGGAAAATCAAAAATTATTTCGGGACGGGATGGGTAGGGAACGAATTTCTTTCCCGATCCCATCTCTAATCTATACTTTATTTATGGGGCCAGCTACGTTTTCTTCTGCCTGAATTACCATTTTAAATGGGTTCAAGCTAAATAAAAAGCTAAAAAATAAGTAAAAAGTCAATTTTGACTCCCGTCAAAAAACAAGCTAAACTGCTAGCACAGACACATACACACGCACACACTGTTACACACACACACACACATACGAAGAGAATTGGAAAATGTGCACCACATCCGCTCAGCCGAAGGCTCACTGGCTGCAAAAGATCTCGAGCTCTATCTCGAGCTCGATTTCGATCTCGAAACTCAGCTTCGATTTTTGTCTCGGGTCTAGGCCAATGGCTGCAGTTCTCGGAAAACGTTTAAAAGCAGAACAAGCAACAACAACAACAACAACAAAGGCGAGATGACGAACCAAACGAATGAAGCGTGGAAATGGAAACAAAGCGATCGACAAAGTGAGCAAGTGCGAGAGAGACGGAGAGAGAGGGGTAGTTAGGCAGAGGCAGCAAAGCTGAACACGCACTTGAAAACGTAAAGTGGAAAATGGAAAATGCTGTGTAATTAATTGCATCAGCAGCAGGTTGCCTGGGAATTCTCTAAAGGAAGTTATCCTGCATCCTTAAAAAACATATATATATATATATATAGATGAAACACATGTCCTGACTTCCAAGGCGACAAAAGGAAATGCCATCAAATGCGACTTTTTATGAGCCAACAAATCGAATCGATGGAAAATTCACACAATAGCTGGGAAAAATGTTTTTAGACATTCACACTTTTAGTAGATTGAGGAACTATTCTTGAGATAGCAGATTGTAAAAGATCATAAAAGATTCGTTGTTGAGAAGACATCTTAAGAAGATCATCAAATTTTGTAAAGAAACTTGTTTGAAAAAGAAAGAGAGAAAAAAAGAGTGATATGAATTCTAAAGATCTTAGATCAGAGATCTTTAAATATCATCTTATGCCTATTAGAATACATGTTATGAAAAAATATTAGGTATATTCAGCATATAAATATAAAGTATGTAGTTACTTATACTATACTTAATTATTTTAATTAAATATTTTACAGAAAAATATTTAAAGAACATTTTTACTTCACTTATAACTATGGAAAGTTTAAATTTAATCGATCAACAAGACATTTTATGAATTGATCTTTGACTAAAATCCATTAACTGATCTTTAAACTCTATAACTGATCCTTAAGAACTTATTTCAAGAGCTTTTCAATATTTTTCATATTAAGATCTGTATATGATGGAGATATATATTTTTGTATAGTTCATCATAGCATTAGTTTCAGTTTAAAATCCAATACCAATAATCCTCCAAAATATTGATCACTGCTTACGCTTCTAGATCATTGATCTTTATTAACTCAATCAAAATCTAAAATCAGTCTGCTTATTTAAGAAACAGCTAACTGTAAATATACATATATCATGTACTTATAAGATTATTTGATTGAAAAATTGTGTAGAAACAGATTTTAATTTCTCGATCACTGATCTTCGATAAATCAAATCCAATTCCAATTCTCCTCTGACTTAATAAGCGACTCCAAATCCTCTTCTAAATTTTACTACATTTAATTAGAATTTTTAATTAACTTTAATATTTTTGAATTGAGATCACTGATCCCTCAAAGCCTAAGACACTTCTAAGATTACTTAGATAACATTTAAATATACCTTTTTAAAGACCATATAAATCATATTTTCTTAAGTTCAATAAAGCAATAGAGAACATACATACAATCTTCATCTGATCGTAGCTCAAAACTCAACGATCGCTGATCCTGCAAAAGCTCTTCTTCTTATTCTTCAAAACTATATATTCCCTGTTTTCTTAAATTTATCATAGCTTAAAAGTCCACGATCTCCGCTCTTTAAAACCCCCAATTCATATCCTATTCTAACTTCAAAGATCTTTCAAAAACTGAATCCCCAACTTTTTCTAACTTGAAACTCCAATTAATATTATCTTCCTCTTCAGTCTGAGACTTTAAATTTCAACTTTTTTTCACACACAGATTAAAAAACTGTGCAAAGTCTCCCTCGTTCCCATCCCCAAAAAAAAAAGAAGAAACAAAATTCCATTGCACATTTTGATGAGGAAGCGTTGCGAGCTCTCAGCTGCGACATCATATACCATCTATCTTATAGCATATGCACTCAAACGGATCAGTTACCTGCTCTTTGGCTCTTACGACTTGCCCACCCACACACACCGACACACCAATACACACACACAGACACACACATAGTCGTCTCTTTTGGTTATTAACTTTCAAGCTGGTTAGCAAGAGTTATAAATTGATTGAGGCATATATATTGCCAACATATATATATCGCACTGCAGATTATATAACTTCCTCAACAAACACTCCAGACTCGACTCCGAGACCCAGTGCCAGACGTTAACGAAAAAGTGTTACAAACACTGCAAACACGCTACCGTCTAACGATGAAGCCAAAGCCAGACGCGGCTTAAAGCCAGCCGAAACCGAAAACCAACACAGCGAACGATACCAAACGACATCCACACCAACACCAATAACACCAACACCAACACCAACAACAACGCCGACACCAACACCAGCAGCGACACCCACTGCCTTACATTCATAATCTATTAAAAAAACAATGCCGAGAGGAGCCAAACAGCATCCGGAATTGTAATGCCAAAAAAAAGAGGCGAAAAAAACTAGAGTGTGTTACTCAGAGGAAGGGGACTAGCAGATACCCTGTAATATTCGTAGTTCAATATTAAACTCTAATATTAATATCACTAAATATATATATATATATATCATTATCATATAATATATTTGGAATTGTTATATAATAATATTGCAATTATTATAGAAGTCTGTTTTATTATCATTATTATTGCTCTTGTCATTGGCTATGTCATGGTTATAGTCATTGTCATTATTATAATCATTGTTATGCTCATTCTCATTATCATTATTATTAACATTATTCTTGCCATTGATATTGTCAGTGGTCATTGTCATTCTCATTATCATTATCATTAGCATTGTCCTTCTCATTGTCATTGTCACTGTTATTATACTAATCAGCATCAATACAATTCTCACTTTCTTTATCATTATCATTGTCATAAGCATGATCATTGTGAATATCATTAGTGTTACCATTTTCACTGTTGTCATTGTCATTGTCATTGTCATTGTCATTGTCATTGTCATTGTCATTGTCATTGTCATTGTCATTGTCATTGTCATTGTCATTGTCATTGTCATTGTCATTGTCATTGTCATTGTCATTGTCATTGTCATTGTCATTGTCATTGTCATTGTCATTGTCATTGTCATTGTCATTGTCATTGTCATTGTCATTGTCATTGTCATTGTCATTGTCATTGTCATTGTCATTGTCATTGTCATTGTCATTGTCATTGTCATTGTCATTGTCATTGTCATTGTCATTGTCATTGTCATTGTCATTGTCATTGTCATTGTCATTGTCTTTGTCATTGTCATTGTCATTGTCATTGTCATTGTCATTGTCATTGTCATTGTCATTGTCATTGCCACTATCATTATCATTATCATGAAAATTGCATATTATAACAAACTATATAACTAATTTCATGTTACATAGTGCAAATATACCGCATTTAGACAACTTGCAATGGGTGTAGAAAGCAAAGAAAGAAAGAGGAGTAGAAGAATTCAGGTTTACAATGCGGTAATGCACAAGCAACTGAGCAAGCGCATTGAGCAAAGGCAGCTTTGCTTTTAAGTGGTTGCCAACCTGTCCGCGAGACTCGAGACGAGAAGCTGGGACCCAACAGTGGGTCGCGCATGCGCCATAAATGGGTGGGCAGAAGACGAAGGAGAAGAAGAAGAAGAAGATGATGAAGCAGATGGAAGCTGCAGCTAAAGGAGATGGCAGAGTTGGAGAAGACGGAGGAGGAGCTGTTGTTGCCGGCTTCTGTGCCAGTGTTCCACATTTCGCATACGGAAATGTGACCTGGTCTTAGGCCGAGGCTGCGACTGAGACTGAGACTCACCTGAGCTTTGGCTTGTCGACAGGTGGGGGTCCGGTTCAGTTTCTCACCAATCGACTGAGCACCTCTCTGCATCTCCCTCTCCCTCTCTCTCTCTCTCTCTCTGTTGAACTGTTTCCTGCTTTGGCTTCGCATCTTTTGCGGTTCTCGCACAACTTTCACCTTTCACGTAATCTTTTGGTCAGGCTTCGTTTATTGTTTTTCTGCTAGCGAGGATTGGCTTTTAGGCTAGCACTGTTTATGGTCCAGCATCTAGCGGTACATTGGCCGACTGCCTATGCCTATGTGATTGAAGTTGGCCAAATGATTGGCGCAAATTACATAGCCACATATCCATCTAACAGCAAATCTAACCAGTTAAGCAACTTGATCTGGGATTTCGCATACAGAGATGCATCCATGTTAGATCTTACAGAGAACAAAAGTTCGACGAAGGTGGCATTATCCATAAGCTCGTAGATTAACTCTAATTGTAGGCTGCCATTTTTGATAGGCATTTAAGAGCTGACTCCGAGAAAGATGGATAAATAGAACTATAATCAGTTGGGAAGAATTTGCTTAGGATTCATCCTTGCGATCCACAATTGGGATTCATTAGTCTAACATTCTAAATAGAGCTTAAAGATATTTAGAACAAGATAATAAGCCCAGTCTTCTTCTTTTAAATATCTTTTTATGATCTTTTAAGAACTGCTTATAATCTAATCTAATCTAATCTAATCTATGAAGAACACAGCTTTTCCTCTATGGAGTATGTATATATAGAGTAGTAATACGAATTAGTCCGAGTATATTCTCTAAAATTTATATATTATTTATATAGAATTATTATTCTCATTCTCATTCCCATTTTCAATATCATTCCCATTCTCATTGTAATCCTCTTTCTCTTTCTCTTTGTCTTTCTCGTTTTCTTACTCTTTTTCTTTGTCTTTCTCTTTTTCTTACTCTTTTCCTTAGTCTCTCTCTTTCTCTTTTTCTTACTCTTTTTCTTTGTCTTACTCTATTTCTCTTTCTTTGTCTTTCTCTTTTTTACACTTTTTCTTTCTCTTTCTAATTCTTTTTCTTACTCTCTTTCTCATTCTCTTGCTCTTTTGCTTTCTCTTTCTTTTCAGAGAAAGACACTGTGTCATTTTCATTTTCATTTTCATTCTCCTTCTCCCTTCTCCTTCTCCTTCTCCTTCTCCTTCTCCTTCTCCTTCACTTTCTCTTTCTTATTGTATTTCTAATTCTCCTTCTCTTTCTCATTCTTATTGTATTTCTCATTCTCTTCCTCTTTCTCATTCTTTGTTTTACTCTTTCCTGTTCTCATTCTCATTCTCATTCTCTTTCTCATTCTCCTTCTCCTTCTCATTCTCATTCTCATTCTCATTCTCATTCTCATTCTCATTCTCATTCTCTTTCTCATTCTCCTTCTCATTCTATTTCTCATTCTTATTGTATTTCTCTTTCTCTTTTTCTTTCTCTTTCTCATTCTCTTTCTCTTTCTCATTCTAATTGTATTTCTCATTCTCTTTCTCTTTCTCAATCTTATTCTATTTCTCATTCTCTTTCTCTTTCTCATTCTTATTGTATTGCTCACTCTCTTTGTATTTCTCTTTGTTTTACTCTTTCCTTTTCTCATTCTCATTCTCACTCTCTTTTTATTCTCATTCTTATTCTCATTCGTATTCTCATTCTCTTTCTCAACTTCATTGTAATTCTCATTCTCTAGCTAAATTTATATTCCCTCGACCAGCTACCCCTATCATTCTGCATCTTATCAAATAATCTCTATATAGACTGAATATAGAGACCTCATCAACTAATCTAAGCCCAGCCAAAAACCTCAAAATAGATTGAAAATTTTCAATAAGAATTTCTATTTTCGCTCCAGCTAAGCTAAGCCATTAATATATGAAACCCCACCCCCACCCTCCACACCATCCGCTTCGGGCTCCAGTCCGTATCGAAAACTTAGCTGATATCGTTGCGAAATCATTTTTGCTCACAAGATGCGGAAATAGTCGACGGCATGGATATGAAGGCAGATGCTCAGTGGGGGAGTGGCACAAAATTAACTTTGCATGGAATTTAATTTACGTCCACGACGTTGATTTCCTGCCAAAGCAACCGGAGCCGGAGCCGGAGCTGAAGCCGGAGCTGAAGCTGAGGCAGCTTCCGTCATTTCCTCGATGCAAAGGTTTTTTTTTTTCGTTTTTCCTTTTTGTGTGTGTGTGTGTGCGTGTGTGGGTGTCCCTGAATGCCTTTGCCGGCAGCTAAGAGCCCAGCTCGCTTACTGCAGGATGTAAAGACGTCATAGTCAGAGGCGCAGTCACAGCCAGCGAGAGTCCTGCCAGCCGGAGTCCTCCTGCCTCCATCGCTGTTGTGTACATTTCAACGTCGAAGTCAGTTGTTTACCCACTTTAATCAGCCCACACGGGTCGGCTCGTCCAAGTGAATGTTTGCAGTCACAAGAGAGTCCTGCCAGTGAGTCCTGCCAGCCTCTGCCTGCCTGCCTGCCTGCTTCCTTGCAAATGCTGCTGCTTCCGTTTCCGGGATATAATGTTCATATTTTCGAGGACATTTACAGGAAATAAAGTACGTCGCCCTCCTCTGTGTGGGTGTGTGTGTGTGTGTGTGGACTTAACCCAGGCGCCACCCACTGCCCAAACACTTCCTCCTTTGGGGCACGGAGCAGTCAGAACTTTTGTCGTGCTCGCATTTATGCCAGCCCAGTCAAAATCCGACCGTCAGTCAGCTACAACTACCTTACGCCCCCCTTCACAATGACACGCCCCCTTTGGCTTTTCCGTGCTTCCGCAACAGCAGCAACGGCAGCAGCAGGATGCCCGGCTGCAGAGTACGTTTTGAATTTTGTCGCACTTCCTGTTTCGTTCCACTGCGAAGAGGAGGTTGAGCTCCATTAGAAATGCGCTTTGCGGAACTAGTTCCGCAGTTCAATTTGTACTAAGTAAAAATCTGCTTCAAATGAATAATCGAAAATGTTGTGAGAAATGCAGTTAAACTAATTTAGAATAGCTTTTAGATGAAGTTCAGCTTAGTGAACTAGTTCATATAATTTATCTAAGATTGAAAGAAATTGAATTTACAAAAATTACACAAATAACACATAATGAATTGGTTGAGCCAGCAAATGAACTAGTAGTTCGCACTGATATGGAACCATTGTTAGGAACAACACGGAGCTTTTTAATAAATTGGTACTTAATTGAGCTACTCATGCCTAGGAGTATCACTGATGTAATTTCGGCTTTTTTCCCGCCAGATTTGGCTGTTTTGAAAATGCGATTACGGGAAAAATTTGAAAACAGCGGGCAGCGGGAATTCTAGCTTTTTTAGCAAATTCAAATCTTTTTCTGTTTTAATATTACTTTTTCTTAATTTTGTGAGTTGTTTCTATCGCGTTTGACGATTGAAATGTTAAAAATGTATGTATGTATGTATGTATGTATGCTAATATGTTGTCACTGCCTTGGTCAAATGAAGTCGAGAAGTTTTTTAGAAAAGTGAATTTGGTAAAATTAAAAATTCGAAATAGGATTTACTTTGATACGTTAAACGCTATATTAAGCATAAGGTTAATATTTATTTATGAATTTGAAATTTAAAATTAGCTTATTTAAAATTTTACTACATAAGAAATGCTGTTTTGAATACCAACTACATTAATTTGTTAGCTTTTTTACCAACTTTTTTCCCGGGTATTATGCTTTTTTAAGCTTTTTTTTCGCCGATCTAGCTGCTTTGGCTAAAATGATGTAAAAAATTACATCACTGAAGAGGAATAGCATGAACTAGAACTAAGTCAGCAGTTCTTCGTTTAGTTCCATTGAACTGATAATTCCATTCCTTTGCTTGTTAGTTTTAGGCAATTTTCTCTATGAACTATTTTGATTAAAGAATATCCCAGGACTTTTTTGATTAAAAGTCCCAAAAGAGACATTCGCATAAAATGAGCGATGAATTTGAACATTCAGTTCGGCACGCGTGCAAATGAATCGCGCGTGAACTATTTGGTGCAACTCTGCCAAGCGAATTGGTGCCGTCCCATTTTTACATGGGCGCCGTGTCCTGGTGCCCCCCGGCGAGAGAGAGAGAGCTGCGTGCTCTTCCGCTTTTGCTCTGTCATCAGCAACGTAATTTCCGCTCTTTGTGTCTGCACGTGGGTGGGCAAAAAAAAAAGGATTAAGAGTGAAGGAAGCGACGCCAAAAAGAGAACGCAAAAAAAGCAACAACAACTGCTGCGATTGACCTGCAGGCGAAGTTCATAAACATCAAGTGGCGGGCATATCAAATGGCCAAATGGTCAGTGGCCAGTGGTTGTGAGGCAACAAGTGATCCGCGCCCAGTTGCCAGACAGGTAACAACAACAACAACAATGTACGCCTTGGCAGTTCATCAAATTCTCATGTGACCAAAGCCCAAAAGGTTCAATTCGTATGAAATTTGATATGCGCTTCACATATTTAATGACTTCTTTTCATTTTACATAACACTCGATTCGATGAACTGGCGACAGCCACGCCTACCCCTCCCCAGCTGCAACTTCTACTCCTACTCCATGCCGAGCTGTTGCACCCAGGCACTTGTTGGATTCTAGGGCTTGGCTTCGGAAATTCCCATTCCCGATCATGGCGACCCTTTCCAGCAGTGTAATCCAGGCGCGTGATGGAACGCCGGACAATGGAAGTGCCACTGGCGTGAGTGAGACAGACCCCGCGTGTGCATGTGTGAGTGTATAGGTGTGCCCGAGCGACTGCATTTGTATGCAGCATGGCGGATGCGCCGGCCAAAGCGTTTATTTCTTCATTTGACGCAAATGATGTTCGACACAAGCCTGGAATGCACTAAACCGCTAACTAAGCACAAAACCCGAGCCGTGCTCCCCCAATCCCAGAACAGAAAACCCAAAAAACCGAAGACGAGTGTTGAAACTCGCAATCGAAAACGAGCTCAACTCTGCAGCAGAGTTTTCTGACCGCAGCACGCGAAGGGAAAGGAAAGGCGTGGAAAGGAAAGGGCAACAATAACAACAAGTGCCCGAATGCACTGAAAGAAAAATAATTGAGCACATTTTAAAGATGATTGTGATTGGAAACAATTTTCAGATTTTAAATTCATTTGGTAAGTTTTAATTTGCATATTTTTATTAAAATTTTAAAAGTTTCTAATAAATTAAAAAAAATGTCTTCATTTCATTAACATTTTCAAAAATATTTGAACATTTTTTCTTTTTTAGTGAAAATGTTCACATATTTTAAAGTGTGTTTTTTTATACACTTGCATAAAAAGTATATTAATTTTGGTATGAAGTTTGCTACGCACAGAGGAAAACATCTCCGACTATATAATATATATATACTTGATCAGCACAGCTGAGTTCGTATAACCTTGTCCTTCTGTCCGTCTATAACCAGATCGTGCTTAAATTTTAATCATAATCTTCTTCTGACATTGAATATCTGGAAATCAACCATATCGGACGACTATATCGCTTAGCTTCCAAGAAATTGATCGGTTCTAAAAATAGTTTTAGTTTGCAAAACTACGACACTATTAAAGACTAAGACTTGGAATTTGGATTACACACTCGTGTATGTAGAAAAATATATAGTATATAAATTTACGCCTTTTGGAGACATGTAAAATCTGTAAAAACTGTATCTTCCATAGTTTTACAGCTAGAATCTCAAAAATTGATTACTTTTAAGATTACTTCTTTTTTTTTAACATTTTTAATATTATTTACTATTATATACATATATTTTAAGCTATCATATATTATATATTATAATAAGCTGCAAAAAAATATCAACTAATAATTTCCTCTTGAATCATAGCTAAGCTAAATGAGTGCCCTTATCTATAATTAGCTGTTATATAAGCTTTTTCTTCATGTTTCTTCTGTTCACCAGAGTTGCCAACTTTTGTTGAGCAAAAATAAAAAGATAAAGGAAAAAGAAACGTAAAAAAAAAGAAGTTTGCGGAGGAAACCATATTAACGGAGGAGACATATTAATTTAACACCTTTTTTTTTTGCTCACCACAAAAAATTTTACACAAATTTTTACATGTTGTACTCAATTTTATAAAAAATCATGCAAATATTAAATCAAATGAAAAAGCTATATTTCCCGCTGCCCGGGAAAAGCTGATTTGGCAACAGTGCTGTTCACTTCGAGCAAAATATAGAAGAGAAAAAATCCTTTGTTCGCTCAAAGAGAAGAAATAATTTTTTTTGCCCAAAGAAATGAGAAGAGAAGGATAGATATGTAGAGAAGAGAAGAAAGTAGATCACTTTCTCCAATAAAATACCAAAAAAGAAATAAATGTGAAACAACAGAAGAGAACTTTGTGTAACGAAAGAAGAGAAGAAAAGCGAAGAGAAGAGAAAAGAAGTTTGTATTTTTTACTGAAACACCTTATCTTTTTTCTTCATGTTTCTTCTCTTCACCTCGAGCAAAATAGAGAAGAGAAAAAATACTTTGTTCGCTCAAAGAGAAGAGAAAAAATCCTTTGTTCACTAAAACAGAATAGAAGAAATCCTTTGGTTGCCCGAAGAGAAGAGAAGAGAAGGATAGATATGTAGAGAAGAGAAGAAAGTAATTCACTTTCTCCAACAAAATACTAATTTACCCAAAAAGAAATCAAGAAAAGAGAGCTAAAAAATAAATGTGAAACAACAGAAGAGAACTTTGTTTAACGAAAGAAGAGAAGAAAAGCGAAGAGAAGAGAAAAGAAGTTTGTATTTTTTACTGAAACATCTTATCTTTTTTCTTCATGTTTCTTCTGTTCACCTCGAGCAAAATAGAGAAGAGAAAAAATCCTTTGTTCGCTCAAAGAGAAGAAATAAATTTTTTTTGCCCAAAGAAATGAGAAGAGAAGGGTAGTATGTAGAGAAGAGAAGAAAGATGATCACTTTCTCCAACAGAATTTTAATTTACAAAAAAGATATCAAGAAAAGAGAGCTACAAAATAAATGTGAAACAACAGAAGAGAACTTTGTGTAACGAAAGAAGAGAAGAAAAGCGAAGAGAAGAGAAAAGAAGTTTGTATTTTTTACTGAAACACCTTATCTTTTTTCTTCATGTTTCTTCTCTTCACCTCGAGCAAAATAGAGAAGAGAAAAAATACTTTGTTCGCTCAAAGAGAAGAGAAAAAATCCTTTGTTCACTAAAACAGAATAGAAGAAATCCTTTGGTTGCCCGAAGAGAAGAGAAGAGAAGGATAGATATGTAGAGAAGAGAAGAAAGTAGATCACTTTCTCCAACAAAATACTAATTTACCCAAAAAGAAATCAAGAAAAGAGAGCTAAAAAATAAATGTGAAACAACAGAAGAGAACTTTGTTTAACGAAAGAAGAGAAGAAAAGCGAAGAGAAGAGAAAAGAAGTTTGTATTTTTTACTGAAACATCTTATCTTTTTTCTTCATGTTTCTTCTGTTCACCTCGAGCAAACTAGAGAAGAGAAATAATCCCTTGTTTCCTAAAACAGAAGAGAACAAATCGTTTGTTTGCCCAAAGAGAAGAGAAGAGAAGGGTAGATATGTAGAGAAGAGAAGAAAGTAGATCACTTTCTCCAACAAAATACTAATTTACCCAAAAACAAATCAAGAAAAGAGAGCTCAAAAATAAATGTGATACAACAGAAGAGAACTTTGTGTAACGAAAGAAGAGAAGAGAAAAGAAGTTTGTATTTTTTACTGAAACATCTTATCTTTTTTCTTCATGTTTCTTCTGTTCACCTCGAGCAAAATATAGAAGAGAAAAAATCCTTTGTTCGCTCAACGAGAAGAAATAAATTTTTTTTGCCCAAAGAAATGAGAAGAGAAGGGTAGTATGTAGAGAAGAGAAGAAAGATGATCACTTTCTCCAACAGAATTTTAATTTACAAAAACGAAATCAAGAAAAGAGAGCTACAAAATAAATGTGAAACAACAGAAGAGAACTTTGTGTAACGAAAGAAGAGAAGAAAAGCGAAGAGAAGAGAAAAGAAGTTTGTATTTTTTACTGAAACACCTTATCTTTTTTCTTCATGTTTCTTCTCTTCACCTCGAGCAAAATAGAGAAGAGAAAAAATACTTTGTTCGCTCAAAGAGAAGAGAAAAAATCCTTTGTTCAATAAAACAGAATAGAAGAAATCCTTTGGTTGCCCGAAGAGAAGAGAAGAGAAGGATAGATATGTAGAGAAGAGAAGAAAGTAGATCACTTACTCCAACAAAATACTAATTTACCCAAAAA
The DNA here is from genome assembly GCA_035045545.1 of Drosophila gaucha. Classification (NCBI taxonomy): domain Eukaryota; kingdom Metazoa; phylum Arthropoda; class Insecta; order Diptera; family Drosophilidae; genus Drosophila; species Drosophila gaucha. The sequence continues at coordinate 2,626,618 of JAWNOY010000252.1, forward strand.
GAAATCAAGAAAAGAGAGCTAAAAAATAAATGTGAAACAACAGAAGAGAACTTTGTTTAACGAAAGAAGAGAAGAAAAGCGAAGAGAAGAGAAGAGAAGTTTGTATTTTTTACTGAAACTTTTTTTCTTTTTTCTTATCGTTTCTTCTGTTCACCTCGAGCAAAATAGAGAAGAGAAAAAATCCTTTGTTCGCTCAAAGAGAAGAGAAGAAATCCTTTGGTTGCCCGAAGAGAAGAGAAGAGGAGGGTAGATATGTAGAGAAGAGAAGAAAGTAGATCGCGTTTTCCAACAAAATACTAATTTACCCAAAAAGAAATCAAGAAAAGAGAGCTTAAAATTAAATGTGAAACAACAGAAGAGAACTTTGTTTAACGAAAGAAGAGAAGAAAAGCGAAGAGAAGAGAAAAGAAGTTTGTATTTTTTACTGAAACATCTTATCTTTCTTCTTCATATTTCTTCTGTTCACCTCGAGCAAAACAGAGAAGAGAAAAAATCGTTTGTTCCCTAAAACAGAAGAGAAAAAATCCTTTGCTTGCCCAAGGGGAAGAGAAGGATACATATGTAGAGAAGAGAAGAAAGTAGATCACTTTCTCCAATAAAATACCAAAAAAAAAAATAAATATGAAACAACAGAAGAGAACTTTGTGTAACGAAAGAAGAGAAGAAAAGCGAAGAGAAGAGAAAAGAAGTTTGTATTTTTTACTGAAACACCTTATCTTTTTTCTTCATGTTTCTTCTCTTCACCTCGAGCAAAATAGAGAAGAGAAAAAATACTTTGTTCGCTCAAAGAGAAGAGAAAAAATCCCTTGTTATCCAAGGAGAAGAGAAGAAATCCTTTGTTTGCCCAAAGAGAAGAGAAGAGGAGGGTAGATATGTATAGAAGAGAAGAAAGTAGATCACTTTCTCCAACAAAATACTAATTTACCCAAAAAGAAATCAAGAAGAGAGAGCTACAAAATAAATGTGAAACAACCGAAGAGAACTTTGTGTAACGAAAGAAGAGAAGAAAAGCGAAGAGAAGAGAAAAGAAGTTTGTATTTTTTACTGAAACACCTTATCTTTTTTCTTCATGTTTCTTCTCTTCACCTCGAGCAAAATAGAGAAGAGAAAAAATCCTTTCTTCGTTCAAAGAGAAGAGAAGAAATCCTTTGGTTGCCCAAGGGGAAGAGAACAAATCCTTTGTTTGCCCAAAGAGAAGGGTAGATATGTAGAGATATTTTCCCTCGCTCAGCACAAATGCATATCTTTCCAAACCGAATTTCTCTCAGTGCACGCTGCTTGTTATTTGAAACCCGGATTTAAACAGAACATGAAAAAGAAAGAACAACGAGCCACAAATTACTTTTACCGATCACAAACCCACAACAACAACAACAACAACAGCAGAAAAAGAAGAAGAAGAAGAGTAATAAGAAGAAGAAGCAACGATGAGGATGATGACAAGTCCAAGTGAAGTGGACGCCAGCTGAATGCAAATGCACAAATTAAGCGACAAACAAACAAATTTCCTATGTAGTCGAATGCACTTGCTCAAAGGCTGTCCACCAAAGCCGATATCTATATATATATATAGTGGATATCCAATATGCATGCAAAATGGAATTCTTGTGCGGCAAATGGGCATTATTGATATATGTATTGGTATTTTTTTTGAAAGGCCGCCAAGCCGGATAAACTAATTGTTTATGAACCTTTTCTTGTTGAGGTTGTTAAACGGAATTCCGAGGGGAAACCTGGTTGAAGGCGTTGACAGCCTATAAAGCAAACATATCTCAACAATCTGAAGCCTGTCAACAAATGCAGAGACAAGTTTGAGCTAATCTTAATTCTAATATCCAATATCTATTTATATATATTTAAGTGAATAGGTTTTTAGAAAAGGTCTTTTGTTTTTAATTTTATATATATTGTAAATAACTATAGCATAAAACATTTCTGGTTATTGGTTAATGCCTTATGTAGTTTTCTTAGTAGCTGCAGGTCAAATTACAAAAAAATATTTGAAACTGATTACAAATTTATTTTTATTTTTATCTTTTTATCTAATTTTTCTTCACAATTTTTGGGATAAAAAATGTTTTCAATTACAAATACAGTCGAATCCCGATAATTCGTCCTCCACTAAATCAAACCCCTCAAGATTTCACAATAAAAATGCTATAAATACAGTCAAATTCCGATAATTCTTACTTCTCTCAATCAAAAACCTCAAGATTTCGTAAAAAAATCCCTTGAAAAAAATTCCTTCCAATTCCTGTTCAATAAATTGCATTCCTGTGTAATTCGTAAAATATGTGATCTCATTGCTATTTCGAATTTAGGGGATTTGACTGTATTCCGAAATTAAATATTTTCAATTCAATATTTTCGATATTAATTTAAAAATAAATATATACGCAAATTTAAATAAAATTTGTAGAATTACAGTCGTGCCTGGATGTAGTGAACTAATTATTGCAAGGTCTGTTCATAGTATTGAGGGTGTTCACTATGTCAAGGTTCAAATGTTTGCTCAAAAACTCGTTTTATTTGCTCAAAATACACTTTGTGAATATAAATTCATTAAAATAACTTAGTATTTAAATGTTTCCTTATTAAAAGAATTGTGCAAATGGACATTTGCTTCTTGCGTTCACAAAGTGAGTTTAGAACTCTTATAATAGATAAAAATTTTACTTAAAAGTAATATTTCCTCAATTTCTTCTCTAAGATGTGATCTCCTTTCTTCCAAAATTCTACTAGAAGTAGAATGAACCCACTCACTCGTTGTCCAAGATATTGGAACGTCAAGTACTTGCCAAGAAAACATTTGTAACAATGGCAATTCATTGCATTGTTGTCAAACTAAAAAAATATTTGAACTTCTCCTAAATTTAAAATGATTTATGTAAGAATTAATTTCTTCAATAATTTTTTCGGGTTCCGCGGGAATCCCATGTCCAAACGAGATGCTCACTATACCCAGTCACGACTTTAATATATGTATATATATTTTTTGTTAGTTTACAAATTTTTGTATTTTCATTTATTTTATATAAGAAATTGTGAATGGAAAAAACTGCTAAAACAGATTTCTGATTTCTAAAGCATCTGAAGCCCAACTGCAAAAGGAATAAAGAATTTCAATGTATATATGTAAATAAATATTAATATAAAAAAAAAATTATAAACAGATTTCCAAATTTTGCCAAATTCTTAAGCCTTACTGAAAGTTAAAGAAAACCAAATTTGTTTCATTTAAATAAAATAATTTTATTTTATAGTATTTATATTACAAATAACTGTAGCAAAAAAACAATAGTTAGTTGAAGATTTCTTAAGATACTTCATTAGAAAAACAAATTTTATTTTCTTTTATTTCATTTATATAAAAGTGTTTATATATATTGCAAATAAGTATAACAAAAAAGAAAAACAATTAATGCATTAAGAAATAGATTTCAGTAAAATCCAAGCTTGTCAAATGGGGGCAAAAAAAAGCTGCTAAAGTGCAATTGGCACTGTCAAAGTTTAAGCTAATTAACTACACTATGCTACAAGTCAAATATATATCTGCATACATATACATACGTATGTATATATGTGTAATATGAACTAGCAATTAAATGTAACACTAAATCCATACACAATCACTGCCTAAACTCTTATACAAAAATTGGAAGCTTATAAAAATCTTATAAAATGTCATTCAAACACAAAAAGTTATGTACACCAGTGTAAGGCCGCCTTCTGACGGCTGAATCAGAGCAGCAGCAGGCGATCGAAGAGAGTGCTCGAGGGCACTGTGGGCAACTCTCAGAGACCCGTGTGACTGGTCTGCAGCTGCTCAATGGAAATGGACAACTGTTCCAGGCGCTGCATCAGCTGCAGCATATTCTCCTGCGCCCGACTCGTATTGAACTCCTTGCCGTGCTCCAGCGAATCCTCCTCGGCGGCAGCCAGCTCGAAATGCAGTTTAGCTAAACTCTCCTGTTGCTCACGTATCTTCGTCATCTGATCCATGGTGCAGCCAGAGCCTGTTTTAATTGATATTTATATTGTAATTATATATATACAGTTGTGTTCACAAAAATAGCAGTGCAGTAGATGCTAATAGAGACGGCAATATATTTTGCATATTCCATCTTATAGATTCAACTCTTGGACTTTGCTTTTGTAAAATGGAATATACACCATAAGAAATACGAAAAAGTCCCGTTAGTTTTGCTTCGTTGTAAATTTTTCCTCGATTCCTAAGTTGCCTCTTCTTCTCACTAGAGCAATGCGTGCCTCTACCCACTATCATACAACATTTTATCATTATTTTTGTGTGTTTTAATGCAAATAATAGTAAAGAATAATAATTAACTTAACTAAACTTACTATTGACAAATTTGTTAACTTTTTCTTAACTTTTGGCCCAATTAAACCAAAGACTGCTATTTTTGTGAACAGCGATGTTCGTGTATGGAAAACGTTCCGAAACGAAGCAAAACTAAGGGGACTTTTACGTTTTTTTCAACCTTTATATTCCATTTTACAAAAGCAAAGTCCAAGTGTTGAATCTATAAGAAGGAATATGCGAAAAAAATTTCCATCTCTGTTAGCATCTACTGCACTGCTATTTTTGTGAACACAGCTGTATATATGTATATAGAGATTTATAATAGCTACCAAATGCCTTCAGCTTGCCGGAATGAAAGTCATCTAGCAGGCCAAGCAGCGCTCGTTCCATATGCTTCACATCGGGCACTTCGGAGACAAAGGAATGATGTTTTATTGGACGCTCATCAAATTTGTCGCTGTGTATGCTGGGATTTGCCATTGCCATTGGCATTGGCGGCGGCAGCGGCTTCGTTGAGCTCTTGTTGTTGTTGTTGTTTACTTTTGTGCTATCATTGTTGTTGTTGTTGTTGGTTGTGGGTGTATCGGGTGTTAGCCACTCGCTGCTGACTAGTGTAATCTTATTCAAGCTGTGCTGGCTGCTGCTGTGCGTCGGCTCTAGAGGATTTCCATCTGCATTTTGCATTTGCCACAAACAAAATTATATGAAAAATAGCACAAAAAAGAAAAATAATAAAAAATAAAGATTATACAAAATAATAAGCAAAGGGTATAAAGCAAGGTATATATACAAATAATATATAAATATAAATAAATATAAAGCGTATATCAACTTAGGTATACAATTGGAAATTAGGTTTAAATAAGGATATATTTATAGAGTAGGGCAACCAATTGAAAATATAGCTTAAAATGCTTAAACAAGTTTATAAACTTTGTAAAACTGTTGTTAAATTATAATCTAATATATCTTATAATGTCTCTATATATATCTATATATCTATATGTCTATAAATATATAATATTTGGATATGCAGAACTAATTTAATGAATCTTATAATGTCTATTCTTTATAATTTATATTTGGATATGCAGAACTGTCGATTAAGTCAGCTGCTTGCCTATATATAAAATATATTTTAGGATATTTCACTATTTCACTCCCTATTTCGCTTATTTATATTTAAGAAACTTACTTAAATAAGCTACAAAATTATATATATTACTTAGCATACACTTTGCTTTACGCAAAACACTTGAAAATCCTATTTTCCCTTTTCAAATCTAATGCAAATCTTTATATTTAAGCCACTATTAAATATAATATTAATTCTTATATAATATTGAATATAATCTTCATATTTAACTTAACTTCTCTTTTCTATATAATATGTTTTTAGCAGATTTAAAGCAGCTACTTTTAATCCCTAACTAAAATATAAAACAATAGTAAAAGAATTATTTGAAGATCAACGGGAACAGGTAGCAATATATGAGTACATACAGCTATATAGATAAGCATGTACATATACCTAAATATACAGATGTAGAGCTCTCTAGTTGCTTCTATTCTAATTATACTCAAGCTTAAAATAAATTGAACAGGAATTTAAAACAATAGTTTTTTTAGCTGTATACAAAAAAGTTTAACTAAGCAGCGTTTGCTTACTGCATAACTATATATAACTATCAATACAAGCAGCTAAAACAAATAGTTTGAAATATAAACTTAATACATATTACAATAAATTAGCAGCAAAGGCTTTTGTTCTAGAGATACTATAAAAACTGTTTCTTAAATTTAAAACACACTAACTTAGCTCTTTCTTTTACTCTCAATTATTATAATTTTTTCTTAAGCTAAGTACATACTAACATAACTCTACATTTTCTTCTCTTTTACATATTATTTTCTTCTATAAATTATTTGCAATTAACTGCAAATTTTAAATGCTTCATAAACTCTCTAAATTCAAACTTATCTAACTTTTCTAAGCTACAAATTTTACACAATTTTTAAACACAAAAAAATGAAGCAAATAACTGAATTTAAACAAATATAAACACATAAATATTCAACAATAAAATTGCAACTGTCTGCTTCAACTCAAAAAATCCAAATGCCAGACGACAAATCCCACAGACTTTGTTGCTTGACCCCCCCTGCCGTAAGAGGGAGCCACCAGACAAATGGCTTGTAATTTCAATTATTGAAATAATGTGCATGTGTGTGTGCGTGTGTGAGAAAGTGTAATGTGAACAACATATGGCTTTCAAAGTGCGTCAGAGCGAGTTGGCTACTCATCAAGGCCGCCGACGTCGCCGCCGCCGTCGCCGCTGCAGCAATTCCTTGGGAACTTACACAGCGACTGGAAGTGTATGGAAAACTAAAGCACATATATATCCATTTAACACCTTACCCTTCAACAACTTGCGTGGACGCGTTTTGAACTCGAAGCGCTCTTCATTAGCCGCGCCGCTGTTGGGCGCGTGTGGGCGTGGCCGGCGCTCATTGACATATTGCAGCGTAGTTTTAGCAGACGGCTGTCCCTGCTGTTGTCCTTGGCCCTTCTCTGATATGGTGCGCTCTATCGAACAGGAAGCAGAGTTGCGACTACGCGTAGTGTCGCCGCTTGAAATACCTTTGATCTATGTTTATAGTATATGAGAAATAAATCTTAAATCTGGCTTTGTAAATTGGGCGTGTGATTTACGTTAATCTTTGGCACAGTAACGGGCGTGGCAGGGGTTTGAACTGATTTCGCTTCCTCTTCGGTTTCCACATCGTTTGGCACCAGCTTCTGTCGCTCCACAACCTCATCATTGGGCTCCATTTTCTATTTATTTGTTTTTAAACTGTTTTTACAAAGCAAAAAATAAAATACTTTTGTCTTTGTGTGCGTTTAGCCATTCACAATAGCGCGTGCACACGCAAACAGCTGTTCAGTAATTAGAGTGACCACATAGCTGATGGCGTTAGCCAATACTGTATGCTGACTGCACAGGGTGTTTACGACCAATTTGGGACAACTTTGGCGCGAAAATTAAATAGTTTAAGTTTAATTCATTAATTTTATTGCATGAATGGCCTGTATACTATATATAATATATATATAAACTGTACACGTTTATGCCTTCTTCTTGGAGAAACCCATTGTGTAGATCATATGAGCAATGCTCAACAAGCCCACGCCACAAAGAGCTGCCGTAATGCCAAATAAAGCCTTATCGACGGGGCCGCCCTTAAGGAACACGGGCAGATCATTGACAGCCTGTAAATAATGATAAACTAAATACAAATTTTTAAAAATATGTATGTAAAAAACTTGCCTGGAAAGTTTTCATTTTGCCAGCCAAACCTTCGGGTAACGCCATTATTTCAAATAAGTATTATGTAATTGCCTGAAAATCCAATAAGAATTTTGATAAAAGTGTTGTAAAGCTAAGAGAAAACTAATTTACACGTTTATAATTAAAAGTGCTTAATATTTTAAGTTTTATTGCAATTTTTGTGAATGAAATAAAAGAACTCACTTTTAGAATCAACTTTTCGACGTTCTGCAACAATTCACAATGTTGCGAATGTAACTGTTAAAAATAGAAATAATTGCAGAGATGTGCAGATAAAAGGAAAGGGAATTGCAGTTGTCAAAGACCCAGTGCTGCCAACTGCATTCATTTTCCAATTTAAAACGAATTATCCAATCACGGTGTCAAAATGAGCCGAGCGCACACAGAGAAAAATGAGTCGCAATTGCTGCAATTCAAATTAGGCGGCATGCGGAACGACCGAGGGACGTTGTGAACGTCCATTTTTCGATTTGTACGGTTCCGTTCGCGCTATTTTGGCTTTTTGTGAATTTTTCAACAGGAGCGCAGCGAAAGCTGCCAGCGAAAAGCGTTTTCTGCACTACACTTTTTCCAAGTGTGTGTCAGAGCGCGCCAGCATGCGCTGCGGCAAAAGCTAAGCACAGCTGTTGTCTCGCTCGCACGCACTCAGCCGCAAGCGTAAAAGCACTCCGAAACATTTCATGAGTGCTGGGCACAGCGAGCAGCCTTCCCACCTTTCTGGCAGCCTGGTGGGGATTACAATAATTCTACACCGAATGAGTTGTGCAATTTTTTGCGTCGTCGTGTGTGCACACTAAATTTTGTAGACCCAACGAAGTGGCAGGCGAATTCAACGAGCATCGGCGGCTAACGGAACCAAAATGTTGTGGCTGGGGCAACTCGAATTGGAAATTAAAAATTATTTATTTTATTTTTACAAAAATTCAAAATGGAAACGGCCACAAAGAAATATAATAATAAAAAAAAAAAGCTGTTTAAGCTCTCGCCAAAATAAACGCTTACGCTGGCTCGAAGGCGGATCGCAACGTCTCGCCCCGACACGCCCCATGCCCGCCCATCAGCTGTTTTCTAAATAATATACACACAAAAGATATCGCCCTGCTAAAGCCTTTGTCGATTTTTAGCTCCCAGTACAAGAACTTTCAAAATCTGTAGCTTCCAAACAAAATTAACTTGCCAAAGTTGCGAAAAGCGATGATGACGTCGACGCTGACCGCGACGCCGGCAGCGACAATGACTGAGCGGCTGCAACTTTGGTTTTCCGAAACTTGGAAAAAAAAAGTTAAATCTGCCAAGTTCACCTCCGAGTGCTTTTACGGCCCATGTGCGCAACGATTCTTCTTTAAGCACACAAACACACACATACACATGCAATATGCATGCTCTTCAGCCTTCCGCTCTACCTGTCTCTCTCTATCTCTCTCTTTCTATCACTGGCGTTCCAAAAAAGTTCAAGCTTATTTACATGCACGTACACACACACACATGTATATATACTCATACTTATGTAAGTAAAAGTTTTCAGCACTTTTACTGTTTTCAGAGATGAACTTTAACAAAATGCAATTAATTTTGACAGATATTTCATAAATTTTTGAATATAATTTTTTTAAATTAATTTTTTTTTTGCGCTATAGAGTTGTGTATGTAGATAATTTCTTATCTATAAATACTTTGTAATCAAAAAAATAAACAATTTTATATTTCAATATTTGTATTATTTAATTTTTAAATCGGATAAATTATGTTGTAGCTGTAATTATTCTTAGGAATTTTCAGAGATGGAATTTATATACACATGTATGTATGTATATACATAAGAATGTATGTACATATGTATATATGTGTGTACATAAGTATGTATATATGTATGTATGTACATAAGTATGTATGTATTTATATACATATGTATGTATGTATATAAATATATATGTATGTATGCACATAAGTGTGTATGTATGTACATATGTATGTAAATAAGTATGAATGTATGTATGTTTCTACATAAGTGTGTATGCATGTATCTATGTATATTTGTATATATGAATGTATGTATGTATGTACATAATTATGTATGTATATATGTACATATGTACATAAGTATGTATGTATATACATGTATGTACATGCATAAGTATGTATATATGTATATTTGTATGTACATAAGTATTTATATATAAATGTATGTAAAAGTATGTATGCATGTATGTACATATGTAACAGTGTGTGACAGGTAACTTTATTAACTAAAAAGCACGTCAACCAACACACACACACACACCTACATCTCTTTGTAGTATAAAAAGCACTGTTAATGCTTTTCTCAGTGCTTGTCGAATCGAAAGTTTTTTTTATGACAAAGTAAAAAAATATTACCCTACTCTATATCAAAGCAATATTCAACAAGCCCCGATTCCAAACAAGAGCTTATTTACAGCTAGAAATGTAGAGGGCGTGGGAGGGGCTACATTAAACAGCCAGCAAAAGTTCTGACAAACGAGCTTAAAAAGCGACTCAACAGAAAAACCAGCCAAAAAACTTGCGCACATTAAATTAATACATATATAAAAATATATATATATTTACATATATTAAGTAGATTTTGTATACAATATAATTAAAGCTTTAGCGGAAGCGTTGAATACACAAGAAACACGGGCAAAATATAAATTTAGCTTTTCAAACTTTGGCAAAGTCTCAATTTTCGCTGCGCTTTAAGCTTAAGACACACAGCTAATGTAGAATAACTATTAATTGGCATTTAAAAACCGATTATTTGTTATTCTCAGCACGTTTAAACAATCAAATTATCATATTTGACTATCAGCAAAAAAAATTAAATTGCCATTAGCCATATTTAATTGCAATTAGCTTAGACTAGCTGCTGGGTATTTTTTGTTGCGCTCACTCGCCCGCAGTCTGACTGCGACGGCAACAGACGAAACGCGCGGCCTGGGTCTCGTCTATCTACTCCTTTTCCTTTTCACAAAACAAAATGGATTGCTCTTTAACTAAAACAGTTAACAGGCGCTCAGCAATGGCGGCAAACATTTACAGCGCCGCCCAACGAGCAACCGCACAGCAAACATATGTGCAGATGGCCATACGGTTGTCCCGCTCGCACTGCCTGGTGCTGTTTTGTCATTCACAGTTGCTCAACGAAATCGCCTGAAGTGAATCAATGGCGTATTTTACAGCTATCGCTCGCCGCTGTGAGCCTGTTGAAAAATTCACAAAACCGCTACGAATATAACGCATTCACACTATTCACTCACTCACTCGCTCGCTCATGTGTACGAGTACGTACTCGCACTCGCACTCGCACTCGTTTGTAGCCACACTCTGTCGAGTACCGTATGCACTGAGTGGGTAACTTCTGACCCCTTCTTCTCAGGTAAGTCAAAATAATTCAGTTTTTATTCAAATTCGAGCTTCGTTCATATGTGAATAAGGAATGTAATATATTTATTTTAATAAGTATATATTTATTTAAAATTATTAAGTATAGAGCTTAAATGTTATGTGTATTATCTTTATTTAATTTTAACCATTCACAATAGATAAGCGAAATTGATCATAAAAATACGAATACTCCTTATATGCAGCTATTTATTTATTAACATTCTTAGTTTTTTGAGTACACTCATTGCACTTTGATACCTTAAAGTACAGTGGGCATAATTTACGGTTTCATATTCGTTTTTGACTCAAGTTAAAGTCATTTATAGTTTATTTTGGTGGTACAACTCCAGGTGCCAACTGTTTTTGACGCCAGTGTTGGTCAACTCTAAAATGAATAGTAAAGTCAGTTTGTGTTAGTACAGTGAATACTTGTCCAATTCACCTGTGTTCTCGCAACAACAGAGGCCACAAGTTCGGTGCGCTTTGCTGTGGTTGTCGTCGATTTCGCTTTCGAATGGGGGATGTTGTAAAAAATGTTTGAACTGTTTTAAGTTTAAGTTTTAACGGTAACAGTGACGCAGAAATGAGCAGCACGCTGCTGAGCGAAATAAACGCCAACCACTGTGAATGTGAGTGCGTTTCGAATGTGCCAGTGTATGCTGTGTATGTGTGGCTCGTCTGTGCTTGTGTGCGGCTACCTTGGCAATGAAATAAGCTTACACATACTAACAGACACACACACACACACGCAAATGGCGAATCGGAGAGACCGTGTGGAAGTTCATTACCTCTTTAACATTTGCAGCGGTCATGCGCTGCTGAGGTGAATTAGATGTTGTTATTGTTGTTGTTGTTCTAGCCAGTGTGCGCAGTGTGTGTGAGAGAGCGTGCTTAAGTGCTGGCATCTCGCGTTTGCTTTGGTGTACGTTTCGCTTTTTTTGGCTGCCTAAAATGCTAATTAGTTGCCCTTGGGAGTGAGAGAGCGAGAGCTAGAACTCACTCAAATGTTTGAACTGACAGCGAGCTTAGTCGCCCGTTTGCTTCCCCTTCAACTTTGTTGAGTGTATTTGTTTTTGTTTTTGTGCTGTGATCACGAGCTGCTGGCTCTTGTTGTTGTTGCTGCTGTCAAATGTGTTTCAAAGTCAATGTCGTGTGTGCGCGAGGGAGACAAACGCGCTGACCCAACCCCAATCAAAAGAATCACCTTGTTGCTTGTGTGTGTTTGTGTTGAGTGTGTGTGTGTGTGTGTGCGTGCGATTTGCCTCAATTGCCCCCTGTCTGTGTGTTGTTGTTGTTGTTGTTGTTATGTGTGTTGTGTTCTGTTCTGTTCTGTTGTGTTGTGTGCTTTTTTATCATCTAAGTGGCTGTGGTTGTGCCTGCTGCCTGCGCTGCCTGCTGCTCCCGTCAACATTTAGAACAGTATATACACACATGTATGTTTGTATGTATATATGTATATGGGGCGAACACGGAGCTTATATAGAATCATCATCAGCGTCGACGTCGCTGCCGGCAAACGGGGCAGCGTACGCCCTACAAATTTGCTGTTCGCCTATTCGAAAATTTCACTAAAAATTGTTTACTCTCTCGTTTGGCACGAAATGAAAGTGTCCTTTGGCCCCACCAATGTTTAATTCCGTTTCTCTTACCCCTGTTAAATGCTGCAAATCTTTTAACGGCGACGCTGCCCCATGCTGACACACACACACACACACATAGTGAGAGAGAGAGAGGGGGAGAGGTTGAGGTGGGGGGTTGGCACACCTGCTTGGCAGATGGGTTGTCGATTGTCATTTGGGGTAAGAATTCGGCAAATGCAATTCGCGAAATTACAGAGGCGCGCGAGCAACAGGATGTTGGCAAAGCTCTTTTGTGCAATAGATCTTAAATCATAATTAATGTTTCTATTCTATTAAAAATATTATTCTATTCAAAAATGGAGGATTTTAAGCAATTGTTTAATTAAATTTAAGTTGATAAATGTACAATAAACTTTAGTTTATTTAAAAGAGCGATTTTAATTTAGCTCGAATTTTGTATATACATTAATGTATATACAATTGTATGTATGCAGATGTGTATGTGTGTGTATGCGTAAAATGTATGTGTATTTGTATGTATGTATGCACATATGTGTAGATGTATGTATGTATGCACATATGTTAATATGTATGTACATATGTCTGTGTTGGCACAAGGATTGGCATTGACATTGACATTGAAATTAATATTAGTATTAGTATTAGAATTTATATTAGCATAACCATTAGTATGTGTATTAGTCTTAGCATTGGTATAATATATTAATGGCATTAGTATTAGTTTTGGTATTGGTATGTATTAGTATGAGTACTGGTATTACTGTTAGTATTAGTGTGAGCATTAGTAAGTATTATAGCTAGAACTAGTAAAGTGATTTGTATTTGTCTTGGTGTTAGTAGGATTATGAGTATTACTATTATAACTAGAACTAATAAGATGATAAGCATTGGTATTGGTATTAGTATTGCTATTAAATTAAGAATTGTGCACTTGCATTAGAAGTAGCATTAGCGTTAACATTAGCGTAACTATTAGCACAGACATTAGCATTAGCATTATCATTATCATTAGTATGAGCACTTGCATTACCATTACCATTACCATTAGCATTATCATTTGTATTAGTATTAGTATTGTTCTTGGTGTAAGAATTCTCATAATCATTAGGATTAGCATTAATATAAGCATTGGTATTAGCCTTAGTAGAAGTAGAAGCATTTACCTAATGTCATTATCATTGCACTTGCATTACCATTTGCATTAGCATTAGCATTATCATTAGCATTAGTATGAGCACTTTCATTACCATTACCATTAGCATTAGATTTAGTATTGATATTAGTATTGTTATTAGTGTAAGAATTCTCATTACCATTAGGATTAGCATTAACATTTGAATTATCATAAGTATTAATACAACCATTGGTATTAGCATTAGCATAAGTAAAAGCATTGACCTGATGTCATTATCATTGCAGTTGCATTACCATTTGCATTAGCATTAGCATTATCATTAGCATTAGTATAAGCACTTGCATTACCATTACCGTTAGGATTAGTATTGGTATTAGTATTGTTATTAGTGTAAAACATCTCATTACCATTAGGATTAGCATTAACATTTGAATTAGCATAAGCATTATTATAAGCATTGATATTAGCATAAGCAGAAGTAAAAGCATTTACCTAATTTCATTATCATTATCATTAGTATGAGCACTTGCATTACCATTTGCATTAGCATTAGCATAACCATTAGTATTGGCATTGGTATTAATAGTAGTATCTCCATTATTATCAAAAGTTATTAGTATTAATATAGTATAGCATTAGTATTACAATTAATATAATAATAAGTATTGGTATTATATCGGTTAGATATATTCGTGATCTCTATAAAAAGCTGCGCCACTGTCCCATGCACCCGCAGTGGCACCACCAGCAGCAGGCATGACATAACTCGGACAAGTGGAAGCCCAGTTAGCAGGGGCGCACAGCTGGGAGGGGCGACTCGCGAGTTGCTCGCAATCGTGCACTTGTTTCGCTTGCTTTGCTTGTTTGGGCTGAGGTAAGCTTTTTGGATTTGCTGAGCGCCTGCTGCGGTAGTCAAGACTTCCCCATGTCGACGTGTGTGCGCGCTCCAATGTGTAGAGCTCCTCTGCCCCCCCCCCCCCCTCCTAGGTGCTGCCTGTCGTCAGCCTTGAGAAGGTCTTTGGGCGCCCCTTTAGCGGAGAATCAAATGGCAGGCCATGGGGCCCCCTCTTTTAGCGAATGAGTGTTCCCCAATTGCGCGTGTTCCCCCTCACAACAAAAACAAAAACAACAAAAAATCGCTTCTGTCTATGTTTTCTGTTAGCCCGCGCTGTTAGTAGCCATCTTTTTCGATTTTTTGCTCAATCACAGCGAAATGGAATTCGCCAAAGGTGCGGGAGAGGGGGCAAAAGAGAGATAGAGAGACAGAGAGGTTGCCATGGAGCAGTCTATTCAGCTGCCACCCTGTTTGTCTAGCTGTGTGTGTGTGTGTGTGTGTCACTGTGCGCTGCACGACTTCTGTTTTCCTGGTGTAATTAAGCAAACGAAATATAATAATAATAAATTATAATTTTAGAAGGCGTGCCCCAAAAACGCTTAAACTCCCTCCCAAAAAAAACCGTAACTGAAACCAATTTTAAATGGGCATGCAACACATATAAAATATTATTTTATTTACACACACACACACACACACACACACACACACACACATGCACACATAGAGAGGTAAAGTTTGTGGTATTATTATGCGATTATTTCGTTTGTATGTTTAAAATATAAACGAACAGGCTTCAAGAAATCGCGCTGTGTGGCAAAACAAGAAAAAGCTGCCGTTACATACACGCTTTCGCCATAAACATTTTCAAAATATATACAAATTCGAAAGTTTGCGCCTTTTGTTATGTTAATTTTACAGCGATCCCTCGTAAATGTTAAAGTGTATGCGTGCGTGTGTGTGTCTCTCTCGCTCTCTCTCTCTCTTTCCCTTTCTCGCGCTGTTGAGTGGCAACTCCAGCTTCAGTTGCTGCTCCAACTCCAACTCCAACTCTAGGCCCCCATCTATTTCACCTGGCTGGTCTAAAAGTTGCGGCCAGTCTTTTGCTATTTCTATGAAAACTTGGTAGCTGCTGCGTTCGTTTCTAACGATTTTCTATGTTAACACGCCACGATTTGAACGGTAAATGCGACGCAGTCGCCGATTCGACATTCGTGTTAAAACTGTGAAAAATGTACGTTCCGCGAACTTTGCGTCATGCGATGTTAATTCAATAGGCGCGCAGCATTGTGAAACAGCTGTCGGAGACGTAACGTCAATGGCCGCGACAGCTGTGTGAGCGAGATGGCTATGTGGAAGGTCGTTTGACTTGCTTAGCGTATGGCTGTCAGAGTGTGCGTGTGTCTGTGTGTGTTTGTGTTTGTTTGTGTGTGCGCTCGCCCTGCATGCCTGTGTCTGTTATCTGTTATCCGTTTGCTTGTGAGCGAACCAGTGTGCCCGTTTATGTGTTTGTTTCGCAGCCTGTTTGCGTGTGTGCGTGTGCGAGTGGCTTTTGGGGCCAATGTACTCGGAGTTCAGTGCATTGCACTCTGTGCCAGCGCAATGATATTGTGTGTGTGTAAGTGCACACTGTAGCACTGCTCTATGGGAGCGAATATTTTGCAGTGGGGGCATTTCGCTAAAATGTGGGCAAATTTGTAGGTTATGTTTGTGATAACAGCGTAAGCTTTTATAATTTTTTTTACCAGGGACCGTCGTAAATAAAGATTTTTTTATTTTTTTAATCAAAAAAATCACACACTTACAATGGACCCAGGACAAAATGGTAACCGCCAAAATATATCATTTTATTCAATCTCAGCATTTCCGTTATTTATAAATTATTATTTATAAATTTATGATTTTTTACGCTATATATATATACATATATATAACTTAAAACAATTATATTTGATAAAAAAAAAATTAAAAAAAAGCGAATAAAAATTATTTTTATTTATTTTGCTGAACATAAAACTCAACAGCAGTCCACGGCTATTTTGTTAGACTTTTCATCAATATTATTTCAGATCCTTGTAGAGGGGTGACAAAGCTACCTCCGAAAAAAAAAATTTATTCATTTAAAACACGTCTTTGCCTTAATTATGCTAATACATGTTATTAGTTTAACGTATTCGTCAATTGTAGGGTCTTCAAATGTAAAATTGTAGAAAATACAGTGTATAGCGATTTGCCACGCCCCCTTTTTGCAAGGGTAAATAAATAAAAATTAAAAAATCTAAGAAAGCTCTAGTCGGGTCTGCCCGACTAAGAGATCCCCTGAACCAAGTCCGAGCTGATTAAAACAACCTAGCTTACATCTTTTATCTATACATATTACCTCTGCGCGCATATACACATGCACACATATACACAGGCACACACAAACACATGCACACATATACACATGCACACATATACACATGCACACATATACACATGCACACATATACACATGCACACATATACACATGCCCACAGAAGCAAGCGCGCCGATTACTGCGTAGTTGATTTGAATGTATGTGTGCACACGTACAGGCTGCTGCCGCGTGCTTTTACAATGTTTCCTTTAATAACTTCTGTATTACTTAACGGATTTGAATGCAATTTTCTGCATTGCTATTAATTTATTGAAAATACGGTTTTCACTAAAAAATTTGAAAAAATTAAATTGTGGCTTTGATAATTTTTTTTTTTAATAAATTTTTTTGTGAAATGTGGAGCTGGTATCCAAAATATAAAAAAATAGAAAATGTATTTTATTTACAAAAAGCTAAATGCAAAATTTGTTAGCTGTAGCTAAAAAGATGTAAAAGATATGGTCAAAAAACTGAATCTTGAAAAAAGTTTGTAATCGATATCTGTGCAACAGGAAAATATATCGAATTACAAAAACAAACTCGCGCTGTATACATGGACCTTCGTGCAAAATTTGAAGTCTCTAGCTCTTATAGGTTCTGAGATCGACGCGTTCATACATACGGACAGACAGACGGACGGACAGACGGACGGACAGACAGACGGACAGTGCCAAATCGACTCAGCTCGTCGCCCTGATCAAGAAAATATATACTTTATGGGGTCTGCCACGCCTCCTTCTGCTTGTTACATACTTTTTGCAAAACCATTATACCCTGATTTCCCATTTTCAATGGGTTCAGGGTATAAAAACAAAACATCAATTTACTCATCACTTATAGATTTACATTACACATTGTTAAATATGCCATCAACTATACTATATCAAAACGCTCCATAGCCGTTAATTCGTCGTATACCCTCGAAGGTCATCCAGAACACTAAAAACCATGGCCCACAACGTAACCAGTAGGGTAAGAAGCCCTTATAGATAGCCAGAGCACCTTCGTCCTTGATTAAACGGTTCAGGCATTCGAAACTATTTTTATAGCGCAACGGTTTACCTTGCTGATCGATGGGTTGATTCATTATCCTCGATTTGACAACATCGGCGGGTGAGCTAAGGGCGGCACAGAAGAAACCCGCTACCATCGACGCGAGAAATTGGACGAGCAAATTCTCGTCGGTTTCGAGCAGTTTCTTAATCTCTCGCTTGCCCATGTCATAGAAACTAATGCCACCTAGCGGCGTGTAGTGGAAGTAGCAGAGTCAATAAATGAGAACTAGAAGTATTTGGTATGTAAGCTGCCCTTTACCCATGCTATAGAGGGACACCCGCACCAAATTTGGTCCAAGTCCTCGATATAGACTCCGAATCCCACCTTGCGAGTAAATATGTTTCACGGACTGGAGGACACTCGTTGCACGTGGCGGCATTCCCAACATTTTCCGCCTGCTCTCCATTTGCATTTGCAGCTTAATCAAGTCGACTGGATTGCTGGCAAAAGTAGATAAAGCGCCCGATAAGAAACCAGCCAGCAGCAAATGCTGAAAACTGATCTTCATCTGGCCATTCACATCCTCAAAGGTTAACTTTTTTCTCAGATAATCATAGGTGCCGAGTTTTATGCCAGCTGCAAACGAGTGTCGCAATATCAAAGCCGAGAAGCCGCTGTAGAGTTTGGTAAAACCCTCCTCCTTGACTACACCCACCGCTGTACCCAAAAGTCCACGATACTTGCCCATCTGAGCGTACGGATTCGTGTGCTCCCCCTGGATCTGGAGACGGGTCTTTGTTACGTCCAGCGGGTAAACAAACAGATCTGCATTTACAGCCGCCAAAAACGATGTCGTATATATCTCCATAATCTGCGATACTTTGTAGTCGACGGGCTTCACAGCCAGTGACCATATACCTGGCTTATCCATAGTTATATCTAAATATAAACATTAAAAACTAACAATTTTTCTAATAACTAATAATAAAGTTTGTCAAAACCTAGCATTAATTTAATACGAAACCTCAGACTGACATGTTTATAAGAGCGTAGCTTCAAAAATTTCAGAACTATTAAAAATTAGATTTTTACATATATTAGTTTATATATATTATATATTGATTAAAAAAATTACTTACTTTTATTTTTAAAAAAATGTATTATTATTTTAAAAAAATTTAAATTTATATATTTAAATTTAAATTTAAAATGTTTTTTATCTTTTAGATATATAATTTAGGCTTATGCTCTTCATCAACGCTTTAATCTTACCCATTTTCTTATTGATTTTTTATAGAATATCTTTAAATAGAGTATATAGTGTAACAGACATAGAGATTAATAAATTTTATATAAATATTCTGGATCAGCAGAACGATCCATCTGCAGTACCAGCTCTATTATGATTATGATAGTGATGATGATGATTATGATTATGTTTATCTTATAGTGATGATAATGATGATTATGATTATTGTTATCTTATAGTAATGATAATGATGATTATGATTATGCTTATGATTATTATGATGATGATTATGATTACTATGATGAGTAGGATGACAACGACGATGATGATGATAATAACGCAGCCAACCAAACAGAAACAAATATTATTAAACCGCCTCTACTGACCCAGAACTTCATTATGTCATTAATGGAATGCTTCAAATTTGATTGAACTACCTGTCCTGATCTAGAACTTAATTATCTTGTTAATAGATTCTTTCTTCTCAATTGAAAATATATAAATGTTTCGTTAGACAGTTAAACAACGAAAATACACACACTATACATAACTACATATGTATGTATATATGTATATAAGGATATTACAGCACCCCTTGAGTTTTGTAAAAATGAAAGAGAATTTACACTATAATTAAACCAGCTTAAGAATTTCCCCTTCTTTGTTCCGGTGTCTTGGTTCGTTATCTTGGCTGCAGAGCGTTGCCAGATGTTGAAAGTCGACACTCAGATGCTTTTGCTAGGTTGCTAGGGGCACTCGCTGTACACCGACTATTATATGTAATTAAGTAGGTGTAGTTGTAACCAAGTACTTGCTCGTAGGTACTCACTAAGTATGCCAACTTATGGGCACCGCCTATCGCCCCTCTACCTCTATCTCTCTGTCGCACACGCTTTGCGCTCACGCTATTTGCCCGCTCCGAGGTGCAATTACGAAGTCGCTTCGTTGCAATTTCTTCTAAGTGCGCGTAGCTGCAGCTATCGCCGCTTCTGCCAGCTCCCTCTTCCGCTCCCGCTCTCGCTCTCACACTGACTATCTCAAGCTCTCTATATGTCTGCGTATGTGTGTGTGTGTGTGCAGCTCCTCCGCCAAGATGTTTGCGTGGAAAATTGTATGCGCCCACCCCCCGCTGCGCACATTTGAAAAGTGCATCTCCGCTGCAAGGGGTGGGGCTGCCGAGCCTACGGAGCCTAGTTTGACTGCTTGGAAAAACTGTTGGTTTGTCTATTAGAAGGGGCCAGCGTCTCACCTAGGCAGTACAGAGAGCGCAGACAGCATAGACCAACGACTGAAGCGCCAAATGCAGCAACTGGTTCGTCTATTGCTCAAAGAAAAATCCTGAACACGCTTTCCCCAAAATAGGCAACGGGCGTTGGCCTAGGAGCCCCCGCTGCATTTTGCCGGCAAAAGCTACTCACATAGAGTTCCCTTACCAACCTACTTACACACACACACACCTACACTCATTCACTTATACTCACACACAGGCGCACGCGTACCGATGAAAAATGGTTGAAAAAAGTTTGAAAAAAAACGTTGTATGATTTTTCTTCGCCAATATTTTGTAACAGAGCCGCAGCATTGAGCAAAAGGCGGGCACCGACATTTGTAACAAAAATGCATACATTTCGAGAGAGCAATACAATCACACACTCTCACAAAACACTCACTCACTCACAGACACACACACACTCACACCGACGCCCGCGTGCATCAACAAAACTCAATTTGTTTCTTTTTATTTCTTACTATATGGCCCCTCCATCGGTTCCCCTGCTCAATGCACACGGGCCCACTGTTGTTGTTCTTGTTGCTGCACTCGCCTTCTCACTGCTGAACCAATTGGCAGTCGCGGTTGTTTCTGTGCATGAGTGTGTGCGTGTGTGTTTTGTTTGTGCACTGCAGATTTTTACGTTGTTTGTGTGCGAGCAAAGGAGAGAGCGAGCGAAGCAGCAAGAGAAACGTATAACACAATGCAATTGAACATTGCCAGCGGTACAGTGACCCAAAATCTACAAAAATTCTGAAATAAAAACAAGTTGTTGAATGTTCTATATTTGGAATTTATTAAATTACTGTCATTAAGTTTTAGTTATTTTTGTTTTTATTTTAAATATATTTTACTAATAAATTTTAAAAAACTATAGTTAAATTGGTGTATTTCGTTAGCAACAAATAAAACTGTGACACTGTACTCAACCACTTCCCACCACACACATACAGAAACCAACTGCAGTTGCGAAGTGAAGGAGAGGGAGCTGCATATTGAGATAATAGTGGGGACGCAATGCACTTTTTTGATTCGGACACACATAAACAGCATCTCGTTGCTCGCTCCAACTGCCCCCATCACACATACAACGAAAGAGACGTAGGCATTGACTACGGCGTGCAGCAAATTGAGCACAGTGACGTCGCAGCCCACATCGAGAGATGTTCATGTTAAACGCCTGTTGAGTGCAGTGCGACGCTGCCCGCCTGGCGGGTGCACCTGCCCCGCCCAAATCTCTCTCACTCTCTCAACCACGCACACATGTAAGCGAATATAAAATCATTTTTGTTTCTTTTTTTTAACATTTGCTCGAATACCCTGTAGCCATAAAAATTGGTAAGAGGTGTATTAGAAGGATAATAAATTTTGTGAATGTAACAAAAAGTAGTAAGTATATTAAAATTAATATTACATAATTTTAATACATATTTGTATCATAAATAAATTATTGTTCACGAATCATTTGCAGTACAAATCAACTGCATTTCGGCAAGGACACTATAAATCCACTTCTTACTGAAATACAGGGTATATTTTGGTCAAGCCCACTCAAGTCATGCATTCACACTTGTTGCTTTTACTGAAGTGCAACGCGGCTACAAGTTCTGGGCTCCTTTTCCCAATGTAACACAACCATGCACCATGCGAGCGACGATTGCCCCAGGGCTGCCATTAGTATTACGACAACGATTACGTGGATATGGTTTTGTACATGTGGATATGGTAAACGGCACTTTACAGTTTTACAGCAAGCACGTGAACGTCCTCGGAACGGAACGAACGAACAGTGGCGTAAAACACAAGCGGGAAGCATTTGGGTCCATTACACGTTTCAGCTAGCTTTGTGGGTACATTTATTTTTTGCTGTTGTATGGGGCCTGCTCCTTTTTACGGCCGTGGCCACAACTCCTGCGCTGTGTGCTTCGTCATTGTCGGCGTCGCCGCTGCCAGCTGCGTGCACAAAAGTAACAAAATGTACTGAATGTCAACAGGCTCGCAGCAGCGAGCAGAGCGTCGATTTTACATTACAATCGTTGTACAATCGACGCTCGGTCTCTGTACACGCTCATTGCGCGCTCGCTTGCTCTGCCCCCAACCACGCAGCTGTCACTCCTCGCACGACACTGTGTGCGCTCTGTTTGTGTCGATGTGTGTGTGTGTCTGTGTGTGTATTCGCCGCGTTACTTGCGCGCGTGCTCCCCACTCCACCCAAATCGTACACAGATAAGTAATAACGGCTCCACTCTCCACTCTGCCGCTGTCGACGTCAACGTCAACGCAATTTGCCTTCATTTTTTTTTCTTCTACTCGTTATGTACTTTTGTTCTTGCTGCGCCCCCTTTTGGCGGTGCCTTTGCTCTCGTTTGCTTTATCACTCACGACGCTGCTTTAAAGCCGATGCTCATCGTGCGCTCACACACACACGTACACATTTATGAGTAAATGCACTCCACTGAGCCGCAAAATTGCAAATGCATTGCATACAGTCAGTCGACGTTTGAATGTCGTTGAGGTCGCTTGGAGGAGCGTGCACTACAACTAATGCAAATGCTCCGTTATTATTTGTATTTGGTTAAACAGCAGAGATAAATGATAATACTCTTTTTCACTTGGGTTAACATTTATTTAAATACTTAACTGGGGAAAGATTTGTTGTATATATGTATGTATTTAAAAACTGTAGGTAAGTGTTGCACATGATATGTTGCTGATATGTAAATATGGGATATTATATCTCAAAGAACTTAACCTAGAAAAATGTTAAGGATTGCCCCGTGGAAGCAATCGCTGATATGTTTCGTTTGTATTGGGACTTAAAAGTCTAGGAATTACAATTATGCTAAAATTCTGCTATGTAGACATATACTTAGACATATTTCTAACTTATAGGCAAATGTGTGCGATTCAATTGATATGTTTGGTTTGGTTTACTCACTAGCCATACAACAACTCAAATCAAAAATAAAAATCAAAAAAATATGAGCGTGACAAACTCTTTAACGATTCTGCAATACTGATCACTTAATAGGGAAATGAGTGCGAAGATGTAACTATATATGTGCATGCATACACACAGAGCTGTCATCTCTGTCTCTCTCTCGGTCGCACTAGGATTATTGCTCTCATGTCCCGTTGCTCGTTGCGAGCGCAAGAGAGCAAAAACAAAGTTGAGGTGGGGTTGGGCTTGCTTGTTGTTGTATGGGCAGAGCTTTAGTTTGTCTTCTCTTTGTTTCTCATTTGTTGGATTTCGCCTTAACCTAACTTAATACTTATCACAGCTGAGAATGGAACCCAGTGCCCTTAGAACTCGTTTGCCTTGGCCGATTGTCCGACGGCCGCTGCGCATGCCTCTTTGAAATTAGTCGCATTCAAGGGCCCAAAATAATCCTCGTGCAGAAATCGTATAATATTCTCGATCGGACACAGATCGGCCTTGTTGCCGCGACTATCCCGAGTCACGCGCAAACTCTTGCCCCCCTCACAGAAATCAATTTGTTGCGTGACATCGCGTCCATTGTAAACGACACGGAAATAATAATCCGTATGGGCTTCGGATCGATAAACCTCAAAGGCCAAACGGGAGGCGTACGAAATCGTTTGTCCTTGACTATTAATGATGCCCAGAGCAGCAGTTAGATACTGCATGGTGCAGTCGTGGCCGGAGTAGAGCACAAACTTGGTGCGATCTCCCGATATCATCTTCAACATATAGCCAACGATATGACGGATCATGCCATAGGCGCGCAGTAATCCTGCTCGCTTGTAGTAGACATGGTGAGCGGTGCGCTGGGACAGCTCGTCGGCAAAGGACATGAGTGCATCCACTTGGGAGGCCTCCACGCAGCCGCCATTGGGAGCAGCCTCCTCCACCTCCTGCTCCTGCTGTTCCAGCTCGGCTGCTCCTGGCATCAAATTCCCTAAATTCGCCTCATCCTGATCGATATTGATGACATCCACCAGCTCGGGATTGTGGGCGCGCGTGCTCGCTGTCTGGCTGCCATTGCGCCGGCGACATGGCAAGGCGGCGTCATGGCAGAGCACAGTCAACATGGCGTCCACGACCTCAAAGGGATTCGTCACGCCCCCCTCATTCGCTGTATGCTGCAGCAAGGTGCCACCGATCCACTGCATCACGGCCAGCACATCGGAACGTTTCACCAGCTGCCGCTCCGCCAACTGCAGCAAACGCTTGCGCAGCACCAGCGACTGGGCACAGGAGCAATCGCCAAAGCAAAAGGCCATGCTATGCGATTCCCTCACATTCAGCGCGAGCCACTTATCCGATGGGAGCAGAGCAAAGAGCAGAGCCAGCGCCGACTGAAAGGTGCGTCGATAGCGTGTGGTAAAGACAACCACCTCATCCGAATTGAGCAGCGTATGTGGCGTTGTATCCACTCCGGGTCGCAGGGCATTCGGCTTGAGCAGCAGTCCCAAAGGATGAGCATAGATCTGGTGCATAATATCGCCCACATGGAGCAACTGGGCAATGCCTCTGGGAGGAATAGATTTAGGTTATATATGGGTATATAGCTTGACTAAGCTTTAATAGAATTTCAGCCCCCTCTCAGTTGATAATCCCCTATGTATACAGCTGTGTTCACAAAAATAGCAGTAGATGTAGTAGATGCTAACAGAGATGGCAATTTCTTCTTATATATTCAACTCTTGGACTTTGCTTTTGTAAAATGGAATATACACATAAGAAAAACGAAAAAGTCCCGTTAGTTTTGCTTCGTTGTAAGTTTTTCCTCGATTCCTAAGGTCCCTCCCATCTTCTTCTCACTAGAGCAACGCGTGCCTCTACCCACTATCATACAACATTTTATCATTATTTTTGTGTATTTTAATGCAAATAATAGTAAAGAATAATAATTAACTTAATTAAACTTACTATTGACAAATTTATTAACTTTTTCTTAACTTTTGGCGCAATTAAACCAAAGACTGCTATTTTTGTGAACAGCGATGTTCGTGTGCATTAGCACAAAAGTATGGAAAATGGGCCAAAACGAAGCAAAACTAACGGGACTTTTACGTTTTTTAAATCTTTATATTCCATTTTACAAAAGCAAAGTCCAAGTGTTGAATCTATAAGAAGGAATATGCAAAAAATATGGCCATCTCTGTTAGCATTTACTGCACTGCTATTTTTGTGAACACAGCTGTAGGTAATTCTTTAAAGCAAAGATTATTTCCTCTATCCTCTAAAGTAATCCTCTAAAGCAATTCTCTTATTTTAGCTGCCCATCCTCTAGAGCATCTCTCTCCCAACTGCTAATCCTCTAAACCCTCTTATCCTCTAAAGCATTTCCTTTAGCTGCCCATTCTCTTTCTCTCTGCTGCCTCTAAAGCAATCCTTCTTTCACCCATCAAATTTTCTAAAGCAATCCCTCGCTCAGCTCACAATCTCCTCAGCTGTAAATTTCCCTTTCAGCTGTTAATCCTCTAAGGCAACTCTGTCAATCTTCTAAAGCAACTTACTTGTAGGTCAGCTGACCCAATGGACAGCCACGCTCTGTGGCTGGCAGCAATGGAAAGCCATGGAATGGACCCACCTTGCTCCAATACAAGTGATTCGAACCGGATGCCGAACTACTCGAGTTTTGCAGAAAGCTGCGATATCTATGAGAAAGAAACAAGATTAAAATTTTGATTGATTAAAATTTTAATTGGTTTTCACCTATTGACCAAGCTGTCTCCATCGGCAGGAACTCCACAATTGATGCCATTGGCATGCACATGAGACATAGCACCTCGATCTCCATGTCGTATGACTAGAAGCACACCTTGAAGCTTCCAACCCTCCAGTATGCCGCCGTCATCCAAGCGAGTTAGCTGAGCAAGCGGCGCACAGCGTTCGCGATATTTGGCAAAACGCTGAGCGCTGCTTGAGGCGTCGCTAGCAACAGCGCCAGGACCAATGCCGAAGCTGGCCGTATCTGTGCCGTAACCACTGCCGGGATTGCCAAGACGGTCCGCATTGCCCATATAGCGATACATGCCTGTAGCAGCAGAGAAAATAGCCCAATTGGAATCTGAGTTAAAGTCCAATTGGAATCTGGACTCACCTGCAATCAGCAAAAATATCCAAATGCTGAGCAACATGTAGCAATAGAAGGTGCGATGCTGCGTGGTTAAACGCGTCAGCTCCTTGAGCAGCAGCTTCATAATGCCCAAAAATAAAATCGACCAAACATAAGTCTCTCTCTCTACTGCGGGGCACACTGGAGGGTTCGATGTCCTGCTTCCTTGTTAGCTGAACAATATTTATGATAACAAAATATATATATTTTATAATACGAAAAAAAAAACAATGCTCGTGAAGTTATGCTTGGGCAACTGTCAAACAATTACGTGGAGCGTAGCCAAATGGAAGAGCATGCGCAGTGAGCAACAGCTGTTCCGCTGGAGGAGCAGCCATCGTAACTGTTTAACTACAGTGAAATCAACGTTAACTGACAGCAAAATTAGTCATTAACAAATTTTACAATTTTAGGTTTTGGAGTCAGTAAAAATTCCTTTTTAAATTAAATATATAAATATATATAAATTAATGAAGGCCTTTGTTGCTCTGGCTTTATAATAAATTGTTATTTAGAATAAACTCTCTGTAACAATTAAATAAATATATAAATATATATGTAATACAAAATTTTGGTTAAAGGCAAGGCTTACAAAATGTTTAAATTAGCAGTTAAAAACTGTTTGCTTTAGATCTGACTTTAGAGTTTTCTGCAGCAGTTTTTCATTAAAAAAAAAAACTTCAAAATACATTTTTGATTAAATATGCATATAATGACAAAATTTTGTTTTAATGAGCAGCAAAAAGCATCAACTGCTTGGCCTTACAATCCATTCGATCAGAGATCATATAATTTTGTTTTCATGACCAGCAGAGCTTCTTCTGCTTGGCCTTACAAATGGTTAAAATAAGATTAGTTATGTTTATGCATTCGATCAGAGATCATATAATAATAATAATATATATGTAAATATTTGATGAGGTCTTCCTCTAATCCTGCGCAGCAGTTAGAGCCAAGACAGTGAAACGCATATCATCTGGATCACGTGCCATAAACTCCTTGCACACCTTTGCAGCATCCAGCAAAAAGGTGTCCTCCGATGTCTTGCCATGATTAATGGGATACGATTTGCGGCCATCGAGCTCGAAAAGAGTATTCTCCATATTGACGAGTGCAATGAAATGATGGATGACTGTCTCGTAGGCGCCAGCATCGGTTTGTCCCTCCTGTGCCAACATCTGATGGTCCTCGGTGAAGGCCTTGTCCTTCTCCAAAGCCTGGCCACGCTCATCGGGTGACAAACCGGAGCAGCTCTTCAAAAAGTTCTTCAAGACGCCATCGCTAATGTCAATACTAAGATAGATAATATGTATAGATAAGATAAGACAAGATACATGGTTGGAGATTAATTTAATGGACACCCACTCCTTGTTGTTGGCCACGCTGTGGATGAGGGCGACGGTGCCGCAGGCATTGTGTGTAAACTGGCGCATATAGAAGAGATCGCCAGGAGTTTTTAGAGGCTCAGCTGCCGACTTGATGCGCTCATGCTCCTCAGTGCGATGCTTTTCATACTACAGACAATGCGCGTTAATAAATAAAAATGGAATATTCTATATATTTTCGACCTACTGCATCGCTAATAGGAAATAGCAAGATGAGCGCCTTTACAGGACGAGGCAGCATGGCCAATAATTCTTCATCCAGGCCGATGACGTCAGTAATTGACCAGGATGGAGACACGCCCAGCTTGTGTATGTATTTGGTCAGCACCTGGGAATGGGTTACAGGCAATCAACATGGCGTCTCTTGTAATTTGACAAATAGCAAATCAATTGCAAAGCAAATTTTACCAATCGGCAACAGTTAGCAAATGGCAAAGAATTGTGGGTAAAGTCAAATAAGCAAGTTTATTACCTCCGGGTTGGATTCCAATGGTGTCCAGGTCGACATTTTTTTCGAGAAAATTTTTTATATACTTGCAGCGCTTTACGAATAAACTTCGACTGAATGTATTTTGGAAATGTCTGAAAATGATTACCGGCACTTTTTTGACACTTTGAGTATGTGTGTGTGAGCTTATTGTACAGGCGCCGATAACTATCGATTGTTGAGGTAGGCTCTAGCACGAGCACAGCACGGAACCAGTTAGAACTTGAACTTTATTAAATGTATTTGTTAGAATTGAATACAAATTAAAAGCTTTAGTTGTTATTAAATTTTAAAATAAGTTATGTATTAGTTGTGTTTTTTAGATTAATTTTGTCACATTGAAATGTATTATCAATTGTAATTAGTCGATAAATTTAAATGGAGATGCATAACTTGGAACTATTCAAAAGAACTAAATCGGACTGTTACAATCGACTAGTCGACAAATGCCAGCTGATTGGATTGTTAAATTCACTTTTATATTTGTTTTCAACAAAATTTTGAGCATGCAATATTTGGTCCCAAAATTTTTTATTTAAAATTAAGCTTTCGACAATATAAATGGACCAATCAAATACGTCTTTAACGCCAGTGCGTTGTAAGTTTCATAATATATCAAAAGAGAAGAGTTTTAAAAGATTTCACTGTTTTGATTTTTAGTTGTTGACAGTCAGCGCGTGCAATCGCCGACGATCAAACACGATGCCAATTTAGCCGGTTGCAAGGCGCGACTGCAAGCATTGGTAGCCGATCTGCAAAGTAATTATGCCAAATGGCAACTAGCACAACAGCGCGGCACTTCGCTTTGCTATGCAATCGAGGCTAGAAAGACGCGTTGCTACGACAATGCAAATGGAGAGGGCGGCTATTTTCCTGAAGATCTGCATAACACCTGCGATAAATTGGCCATTATGACTTCGATATTTGTGGATATATTCACGAACACCCGCGAGATCTTACGACAATTGCGTGCATTAACTTTACTAGCGGGCATCACATCGAATATGATATTTTACAGAACTTGGAAGTTAACGGAATTTGTGTCCTTCACCGAGGAGCTGGTGAAACGTTATAGAGAGGAGTCGTTAGTTAAGCAGCGTGTAATGCGTGAGTGGACATATAAAATTTAAACTTCGATCACTAACCATATAAGACATACATACACACGATTGAGTGATAGTAGGTTACGCAAAGCGGTCTGTTAAGTTGACAGTGTGACGTCACATGTTCAGAAACTTGCGCGCGAAATTTAAATTTTGTATGAAAATTAAGCAACTTTGACACTGTTATTGCTCTTAAAGCAATAACACAAAAGAAAAACTGGATGTTGTATTAATTTATAGCAGCTTATAGATGCTTAGAGCTAATAAAATTATTGATTGATCATTTCATTTATTTTAAACTGTTTTATATCCAGTTATATATCGTGCAATCCTTGTAATGCTTTTATTTTTGTTCTGCATGACTTTTACTGGCTTTAATTGACAAAACTTAATATTTTTGGTAACATTATATGTTTACCATCTATTCACACCAGATTATCTACAATTTTTTTCAAATTATCTGTTATATCTGACGACTACAAGCTATAATTATAATTAATTATGTTCGTAATTTTTGCTAAGATTTCTTGAACTTCCTGAGGCTGAAACTTTTTGACTTTTAGCAATATGCCAACAATTATACTCTGACTTCGGTTTTTAAGCTGATTCATATGTTTTTAGTAATTTTTGAGACTGCTTTTAGCACTGCAGCAGGGTTAGGCACCAGGTTTTTTGATGTGACTCTTAGGGAAATTATAGTTAAGTGTTGGGATATATTAGCTTGAATTAAGATTACGCGTACCGAGATCGCATTGAACTTTGTTTATAAAGCATTCATTCACATACAATATCCATTTTGGGCATATGATCGCTGCTGCCGACATGCCACAGAGTTCAAACAATTATTTATTTAGTTGTGAGCTTAAATTAAGTTTGAATAATGGATTGACCATTCGCACCACACTTACTATTAGATTAAAACACAATATACCTAATTTTCAAT
Source organism: Drosophila gaucha (assembly GCA_035045545.1). NCBI lineage: Eukaryota > Metazoa > Arthropoda > Insecta > Diptera > Drosophilidae > Drosophila > Drosophila gaucha. The sequence goes on from JAWNOY010000252.1 coordinate 2,657,183, forward strand.
ATTTACAAGCATTTGCGAGAGATCTTATCAAGTGCGCGCCAAACTGCATATAGTTTAACAGAGCACAAACTGAACTTACGACGTCACAAGAGGTCTGTTAGTTAACATTAAAAGTAACGGAACTTGTCTTTGCGTAACCTAGTGTCTTTTAACAGTGATACATACATACATACATACATACATACATAAAAATCTATACAACAGGTCCCAGTCGAGCTCAGCTTTGTATTTGCTCTCTCACGCTCTCAAAGAGCAACGGGATCTGTCAGACCTAGTGCGAATGAGCGAGATAGTTGCTCTCTCTATTTTATCCCGCTATGTAACTTTGTTTTTGCTTTCTCCCAATTGGTCTCATTTGGCATTTCTGAGAGAGAAAGTGTTTGATAAGCTCATAAAATTATAATTTTTTTGGAATATTTTTGGAAGGGTATTAATCATTGAACACACACATTCAAGCTTGTGTACATGTACCATCATTTGTATGCATGTAGATCTTTATGCTTGGCTATGTCTTATGGTTGTGATTAGAGATGGGATCGGGAAAGAAATTCGTTTCCGACCCATCCCGTCCCGAAATAATTTTTGATTTTCTCGCCCGATTGTCCCGAGAAATTTTTCATTTTTCCCGCGGGTCCCGACATTTCCCGAAATTTTTTTTCAACATTAACAGCTAATGATAGATCAAAATTTTAGCTTAAAAATAATATTTTCTCAAAATTTTCTTCTCTAAGATGTGTTCTCCTTTCTTCCAAAATTATACTAGAAGTAGAATACACCCTCTCACTCATTGTCGAAGATGTTGGAACATTAAGTATTGCCTAGAAAGCATTTGTAACAATGGCAATTTATTGCATTGTTGTCAAAATATTAAAATATTTAAACTTCTCTTAAATTTAGCAGGATTTATATTAGAATTAATTTCCTCGCCAATATCATTTTTCTGTTCTTTGATAAATACAGGCCATTTTATCTATAAATAATTTTCTTATCGGGACCCGCGGGAATTTCGGGATCAATCACTTATCCCGACCATACCGGACTTTTTCAGAATCTTTCCCATCCCGCCCGATCCCGAAAATATTTTCGGAACCCGCGGGATTCCCGAAAATCCCGATCCCGACGCCCATCTCTAGTTGTGATACACAATATAATTTACTTATATATAGCTTTTATTTGATTTGCTTTCAGGTAATATTGCCCATTCCACCAGTCGAGCTCGTTTGATGGCTCATACCACGGCGTGGGAATTTCCAGAACATGTTGATGCCTATGTGAACTTGGTGTTTCTGCTGCTTGCCGAGGAGGTCAAAGCAAATTGAAAACAATATTTCGTATTTTTAAATTTAAATATTAGTTTTAGAGTTATTAACTCCAAAGGTTTGTAAATATGATAGATAAAATTTTGAATCATGGTTTTAAATAATGACTGTACACATACGATTATATATAAAATCATAACTTGTTTTTAATACTTTAGAGTTAATGAACTTGAGACTTGTGCCTTATATATAGCTAGGGAATGCCTTAAATTTTAAGTGAATTTCTGAAGTAAAGTCTAAAAAAGAATATTATTTAATTTCTTATTATTCATATAGTAAGTTGCTTTAATACTTATTTAACTTTTATTATAATTCAAACGTTAACTTGCTTTAATACTTATTTCATTTTTATTATTGTAATATCAACGATATCAAAGTAGTATTTTATGTAGACTAACTTTGTGCATATTATTATAATTATGTATGTAGTTTATATACTTAAGAGCTCAACTATAAACTAAGAGATTTCAAAGTCTTTGATTAGAACATGCTTGTCAAAGTAAGCATTTGTAGATATAACATCAATATATTCGACTTCATTTGTGAACATAATAGTATTTTTCTTTTCACATGGAATGAGCTTATAATCTAATGTTCCTCAAAATACTAAATGCATATTATTAACTACAGACGAGGGTAGTCTAATAGTTAGTTTCACAAGCTACCCTCGTATGTAAAAAAAGAAGTCAGATTTAGATTTTAACTGAAATGTTATCTAAATTTGGACTGTGGCTGCGTTTTGACCACCACCAGAACCAGGCGCAAGCTGTGCCCAAAGCGATTGCCGTAAAATAGAGAATCTTCAGATTGCGCTGTAATAGAAATATTTAAAATTGGATTAATTTAAGCTAAGTTTTATATTTATTTATAAAGTGCTCACCTCTTTGGCTGGCGCGTCACTCGCCTGTTGCTTTTTCTGTAATAGTTGAAGCTGCTGCAGCTTGCGCAAATCCTTGCTCAGCTCCTCTGAAACCGTTTGCACGCTGTTCAAGGCCTCCAGAGCGAAGCGACTTGCATAGCGTTTGTCGCCCACAATCAAATCCTCTGGCGGCAGAACCTGCATTTTATAGTTCGTGGCCGCCAAGGAGGAACGCAGGTACATAATATGATTGGCTGCATTGCCAATGATTTGATTATTATAGCGCTGCGCTGCGTTCGATTCGCATATATAGTCATAGCTGGGATCCTGGTTGGGCATCAATGCGAACATTTTGAGAAAGTCTGCGCGTTCGTGTTTCGCTGAAAAGCCAAACATTTCGAGATCTTCATCTGTGAGCGAGGCCAAGTCGCGAAACTTGATATGCTCTTGGAGCAGTTTGTCCACGTTCTCGCTGTTTGCATGTGGCTGCTGGTTTGTGGCAAGTAGAGCCAATATTGCTTCGCGTTCCCTAAAATCATTCCCTTTTGGTTTTGTCTGCATCCACGGACGTCGCTCATAGCCGAGAAATGCGCTGTCCAGATCTTGCTGTTCGGTGTGTCTTTGAAACTCCTTGCTGACGCCGAACTGCACCGCAGATGGTCCATTAGCGGATAACAATGGCACGTTGTCAACGGACATATTGTATCTTTAATAATTTGCTTTTTCTTCAACTAAATGGCAGTGTTGCTGTTTAAACCTATAAATATATCGATAGTGATGATGTTTAAGCCACTAAACATATCGATATTGAATATGTCACAAAAGTATCGTTTTCGTGGTGAGTAAACGATGTCATTGTGGTTAGTGATGAGCAAAACAAAAATGTACCAAAAAAATTGTTTACTCAGGTACAAATATGTTTCAATATACATTTATTTTCAAATGTGTAATTCTATATTACTTTATTTTATAATATTTTCTATATAATATTACCCAGAGCAAGTCACGAAGCTTCGTAGTTTGAATAAAGAGCAAAATACAAATGTACCAAATGTGGCTTGACTAACAAATGTTACTCTGGTACAAATGGCTTGATTTTTTTGTTTTACGATAAGCGAATTCGGTTAGGAAATATGCTTCACCAAATCTTCAATATTTTACTTCAGATTTGTATTTTCTATTATATTGTTTATAACAATTTCGCTATAAGAAATGCTTAGCTTAGTTATCTTTTTTATCTGCACCTGGTGTTTGCCTGTATATTGGAGTACTGGTTGTTGCCGCTTCCTGTAGCTTTTGCATGAATAAAGCCTTTTTTTTCTCATCCGCATTCAATGATGATCCGGATGCTTTAATGCGTTCCAGCTTCTCGGCACTGGGCTCAGTGAGCAGCATTAGACCGTACCCAATGCCGCCAAAGCCAAGCAACAGAATAACGGATTTAAAATAAGGATTGCTAGCCATCGTTAATCGGTAATCAGTAATCGGTATATAAAGAGTTATTCCTTCTTGAATTGCGCCGCTGTGGTGCTCCAAACACTTGCATCTATGTCGCGCACCTTACTGTCGCCAACAAGTTCACCGATTTTATAGTAATACTCAAGTGCGTACGGATATTTTTCGTTAATGTACCGGCGAAAATCTGTAGGTAAACGATTAGGTCAAGGCTTATATAAAGCACATTGTGCCACTTGCCTTGATTTGTGTTCATGCGGTAGTAGAGTCCGTAGCTGGCAGCAAAACAGACGGCTTCTAACACAAACAGTGTCTTGGCGCTGTTCTTGATGAATCTCCAAATTGCTGGCTTAGGCGTCTTCGGCAACATTACAAACTGAAACAAAAGCGTACAATGCACAAATATTAAAAACACAACGCAGGCAACTGCTTACAGAGCAACATGCAAAAGTATCGTAACAAAAGTATATCGATATCTATGTTTTTTGTTAAGCATCGATATATCAGGGAATATTATATTGCGAAGATTTCGTCGCAAATAAGGACAAGACTAATAATAAGAAAATTAATAAACAAAAAGATATTAGTTATTAATTATTAATTTGTTAGCTATGTTTACATTTAATGCGAGACATTTGTTTTCTTTTCATATTCAAGCTGAGTATTTGAGCATATGGCGGCAAGCAGTGACGTCACTGCACAGTTCCAAAGGGTTAATTCATTTATCGCCATGTTATTTCGATAATTCTTGTGTTATCAATATCGCTATACTAGTGCAATACGTAACAGACCACAAAAAGACTACTAAAATCCGAACGTGCGGCTTTCAACGCAACCGCAGCAGCCACAAAATAAAAAGCAGCGAGCCGTCTCTCAGAGCTATATAAACAACGAACCACAGTTCAATTGCCACAAACGTGCACGAACCGAGCAAGTGTCAACAACAGCGCGATATTCAATTTCAATCACAACAACAAAGCTAAACGAAGTTACCGGTACTTTGAATAACTGCAAATAAGAACAGATCAAAACTTGAGCTTAGAAAAACAAAAAAAAACCAAAATGCAGTCGATGGCAAAACAAACGCTGCGCGCAATACCGCAGATGGGCAAGCAAGGTGTGTGTGTGTGTGTGTGGAGTGTTTAAATAGCAAACATATTTTATTTTGTAATATTTGTCGTTATTTTTTGAAACAGTGGGCTATTTATCGACGAGCAGCGCTTGCCGAGCCGCAGTTGGAGGCAATGACAGCGTCGTCGAGATTAAGGCGCCAAAGACAACCTCTGAGAAGTTTACGGCCTTCCAGAAGAAATTGCGCGCTAAGACGCCTCTGGGCAAATTGGATGAATTCTCACGTCACCCCTACCAGGAGAAGGAGCCACTGAAGCCCTGGCCCAACCAAACAAATCCCTACACAGGCGAAATTGGCGGACCCGCTGGACCGGAGCCAACGCGCTACGGCGATTGGGAGCGCAAAGGTCGCGTCTCCGATTTCTAGTCCCAGTTCAGCACAATTTAGCACGTAGTTAGGCTCTTTAACAAATGTTTAAAATTAAGAGAAAAATATATAAAAAAAACACCAAAACAAATTGTATACTCGACAAAAAATATATGTATATAGAAATAAGTATTAAAAATACAGTAAAACAAATTTAGATCATTGTGTTGGCTTCTCCATTATCTCCTGTATCAGCCGTTCGCTGACTGTCCACAGCTGTTGCTGCAGTGTCTCGCTCCTGGACAACTTGCTCGGATTGCAGAAGTAGCAATTGTTAAAGTACAAGCCCGACAATCCAGTCAACTCGTTGGCTGTGGCACAGTAGATGCTCGTAGCAGCCGCTTGTTGCTGTGAATTAACAATATAATAACAATAACAAGAGTGAAAGTCCCAATTCCAGGTCGAGCTACTCACCAGGGACTTGGTAAAGGGCCGCACCACTGCAAATAACAAACGGTAAAACCAATAATTGCGCGACAGCTGCGTGGAGACCATATTTCCAGGATGCACTGAAAAAACAGATATGCCGCGTTGCTTCCAGCGCTGCGAAAGGGAGCATCGGGTATATTTTTAGAAAATTGGGTCAGTGATTAAACATCAATTAAACAAATAGTGGTCAATGACTCACTTGTGCCAGCTCCTGGACGAACAAGACATTGCACAGTTTCGCATTGTTGTATGCCATCATGCTCCAATATTTCTCTGCTGGCGGTGACAAATGCTGCACCGTTAAATTCTCCACTGGCAGATTGGCAAATCTGTAAGTGGGAGGGAGACAAAGAGATATACATATGTGTGTTAGTTCTTCATATGCAGATGAGCAAGTCTGTAAGTGGGAGGGAGACAAAGAGATATACATATGTGTGTTAGTTCTTCATATGCAGATTGGCAAATCTGCAATTTATGCTGGCGAAAGGGAGACGGGGAGAGATAGTGAGAAAGGAATTCAAGTTTATTTTAAGACGCAGTTCTACAAATTGTTTATTGTTTGTGGCCCGCTTTTTGCATATTTGTTTTGATTTTGCTGTACATTGCCGGCTTACGACGCATGTATACGTACAGTGGACATTCGTTCTAATGAACCAAATGCTCTACCAATGAACATCAAACATTAGCTGTTAAAAAACATATAAACATATCTAAAATATATAAGGAAAATATTTAAAATATATATATTCTTAGCAATATCTAAGTCAATGTTCCCTCAACTTAGGTTTCACTGTTTTGGCATAAACATTGTAGCATCATCCAGTTGAACACATTCTGGACTTTGCACCCACCACATTGCCGGACGCAAACGAGTCTTGATTGGCTTTGTCGTTCTTCTTTTTGTTGTTATTCTTGCTGCTGTTGTTGTAGTTGCTTGTGCGGCGGCGTTCAACGCTCGTTAATGAGATGCAAGTCCCAAGCCACGAACAAAAGTTCAGGCCATGACTGTGACTAAGGCGCCTACAACGAAGCGAAACAAACAACCTAGAACAAAGTCGAACAAAGCCATTGTACAACAACAATGCCCAGTGTAATATTGAACTTTATTTCGTTCTTCCTTCAACCAGAATTTGTAGCGCATGCGCAATTCGTAAATGCCGAAATATTAAATGTTACAAATCGAAGCGCGCAATTTGTGGACTTTGAATTCGTTTTTTTTTTATTATTGCCGTCCTAGTTCAACACTCATATTTACGCAGTTGACATGCATGTGTTTGTATGCTTTTGCAAAAAAAAATATGCAAAATAATGTTATCTGTTTTGCCCTTGCCTAATGCATGATAAGTATAGCTTGTTGCGGATGTACTTCGAGGAAAGCGTCTAAAAATCAGCTTATACCAATATCTGCATAATGCATATCTTATACATATATGTATTATTTATAATTATTATTCATTTCGATTTCTCCTTAGATTTCTCATTATCAATTGTTTTTCAAAACAATCATTTTAATTAATTTAAGTTCATTTGCCAAGCAACAAAACAAATTCTCAACGCCCTGGCCATGCAACGGCCGCCTATCAATTATCGCTTAGTCTATTCTGACCCCAATACCAACTCAACGTCATTCATCAAACACACATATTTGACAGCCCATACATACATAGATATGCTCATATATTAGTGTGTGTGTGTGTGCCAGTGTGTAATGGCTGGCATACATGACTTTTAGTGAGTACGCAATTGGCGCACGCGACTTTGGCTGCATGCTTCCACAAGATACATGATGATACAAAAAAAAAGCAGAGACAACAACAAATGTTGTACGTGATGGAAGCAACGAACACAGAATCAGCCGGAGCAACACAGCTGCGAAAACCACCTCCAACAACATTCAACAACTTCACTTCAATTACTTTTTGTTCGTTGTTTCGTCGCTTCACGCGAGTTTCGTTGATTTATCTGTCTGCGCGTTTAACACACCGTGAGGCCAGATGCTGATTTGTGCACACAAACAGTTGGACAACAGTTAAATGAGGCCTGTGACCACTGTGCTTGTGTGCGCAGCACGTGAATTGAATGTATGTGGCTTCAGCTGATATGAACTCACGCGAGTGTGTGCGTGTGTTTATGCATACACATATATACGTATGTATTTGTAAAAAGTCTTTGGCATACAATGCGGCGATCGCCACCATTTGCCAAAAATCAACAATATGACACCGGAACCAGTTCATTTAAAAACAGGTTGGTAAATAACTAGTAATATTAAAGGTACTTTTAACAAGATTTCCCTGCTAAATGTACCCGTCGACTTTACAGTTACAGCTGGTCGTTGCTTAGGCAAATTATGACGTAGTTTCCATATCAATGAGTGCGCAGTACAAAAATGAAAACAAATATGATTTCAATGCGGAGTTCAATTGCGCTTCGCCTTGAAGTCGAGGTTAAACAGAAAAATCAAAAAAGAAAAAAAATCCAAATCAAACAAATGCTGTAAGGTCAAAAAATTGAAAGAGCTCACTTACTCTGACTCTTCAAAACTTTTTTTGAATTGAAAAATGTTAAAAAATATAAGTTTGTATCAAATTTTATTTTGTAAATTATGTATTTATGTAAATTATGTTTCAGAAATGTTAAGCACTTTTTAGCATATTTAAATATAGACGATTAGAGGGTACACATGAAGTGTGTATTTTTACTAGCAAAAATTTCGAGCTGTATGCATTGCGTTTATTTTTAGGTTAGATACAAAATTCATCGACGCCAACGCAAAGGAAAAAAAAACAGACGAGAGCCGGACCAAAGTCCAAGCGATAAGTGCAATAAACTTGCTAAAAAGAAATAATGCCAAATGCAGTTGGATTATAAGCAAACAGTAGCAGTCATTTAAATTGACCTAGTACCATGTGTGCTTGTGTGCGGAATGTTGTTAATTCAATTCAAATACACTGGTGGTCGTTATACTAAGCCTAGTGCAATATGTGTTTAGGCAACTGCTATTTTTACAAAACAAATACAATTACAGCAATAAACTTCGTTATAAGTATTTATAAGCATCTATGTATGTGTCTCCATTTAATTTGTAATCATTCACATATACATACATACATACTATTGTCTCCTGACCTATCTCACATTTGTTGAATTCTGCTAAAATTCGAATACACTGGTGGCTATTTAAGTGAACATAGTGTTTATTCTTGTTCCGCTGTTCGAGCATTGGGTGAATTCTGTTAGAATTAGGATATAGTGGTGGCCATTAAAGTGTACCGCTTGTATAGTTGGAATGATATTGAGACGAATAATTGGATTTGCTTACCTGTGCGATTCAGATGACAGCACGACAATACGCGTGCGATGATCAAATAGTGTTTCCAATTGCATTGTTAAATAGAAATGTGATAAATGAGATACTTGGAATGTTGTCTCGAGTCCATCAACAGTTTTGGTATAGGGCAAAGCAAAGACACCAGCATTCAGTATCAGATAATCGATGTGACTAAAATATTAAGTGTTAAATTAAAATGTCGAAACACTCAATTGTCACACCCACGCAACGCTCTGCTTGATCTCCGTTGCAAACTGCTGCACAGCGCGCAATGAACCCAAATCCAAGGCAACTGAGCGACACCTGGCACGTGCTGCTGGACGCTCCTGTGCAATGCTTTCAATGGCCTCCATTGATGAGTTTAGATTACGGCAGGCAAAGATTATATCGCAGCCATGTAGAGCCAGGGAACGTGCCGTCTCAAAGCCAATGCCACAGTTGGCACCAGTTATGAGCGCCACACGGCCATGCAAATCTTTGCCATGCAATATCTGCAGCGCCGTGCTGCACGAATCGAAACGCTGACGCACTTTTGCGACATTTAGTGTTGGTTCCTCTACAGCAAACGCGAGACGTGGATCAATATTTGTGCGCTGTTTTGTTTCCTTGTTGTGAAACATAAAACGTTTACTTTGCTCATCGTAGTATTTCTCCCAGCCCAGGGGCAAATCGCCGGTAATCCGCTTGGTGCGTCCTGTTCGAGGATGTGTCCACTGCGTAGTTTTACTTTGTTGGCTGCAAAATGGAAAATTAAAATCTAAATTGCTTTTCCTTAAGCTGTCTATTCGGAACCTTACTTGATATAGCAAACGACGCCATCATCGTCAGCACGCTCCTCCCAGCCAGGCGGCAGCTCATCCTCAGAATCAGAATCGGGTATTGCCATCATTTTGATTTAATTATGTATAAAAAAAGCTGGAGTTTAAAGTACAATTCGTTTTTAGCCATAAACCTTGATCAGCTGTTCGCTAGGGCAGGCCAAAGCGGCACATTTTGCCATTCACAGTGCGCGCCAGCGTAATCGATAAAAAAATTGTAAATTGCTGCTATCGACTTAAGGCGCTTGATTTAAATTTTGAAATCATTCAATTTCGCAGTATTTGTTTACAGTAAATTTTGAATTTATATTTCGTAATTCTCTTTTGTTTATTTTGTTAGATTAATAGGAGCATTTATATATGTACACAAGGCAGATAGTTGAACATATTTTAAATGATATACGTACAATCTTATTATAGAAACTTTTATAAATACATAAACTCAATTATTAACGCTAACTACTTAAGTTGATAGTTATAAACATAACTTATACTAATTCTTATGTGTTGAACTCGCTTTGGCTGCGGGTGGCTCATTGATCATGCCATAGAATAATGGAAGCTTCGTCAGATCGTGACGCACCAGCAACATGAAAGGTGTCTCCGCTCTGAAGAGCACCTCGGGACCCGACTTTTTGAGTATAGCTGCTGTGGCAGCTGCCGCCTCGGTGCCCTGTTCATTGACCGTGAAGTCCACTTTGTGCAGAATATCGGAAACAATGAGATCGGATGGAGGCGTGGCTGATTGACTTGATTGCGCCAATTGGCGTTGTGCCACCAAATTTTGCAAGCTCGCCAAGCCATCTGAGTGACTGCGTCCAATTGGAACAGCCCGGGCAGTCGGTTCATTTGTGCCAATCAACGAGAGATCGCTTTGCACCGGGTTAAAGATGCCGCCAATGCCCATGGCTTGCAATAGATTGTTCAGCTTAAAGGATTCGGTGAGATGCATCTTGGGGAACGCCACAATTATCGATCGCCTTATCATCTGGCTAATCATGTTCTCAATCACATCCGCATTCAGTCTTTGCTGCAGATATGCCAACTGCTCCACAGAAGAATGCATTGGCTGTATCACATACATCGTGGTCAGATTTCCATGATAGGGTAATCCAATGATTCGACAATTGAGCTGCGGGTCCTCGTGGTAAGGAAAGGCTCCGGCACCGACCATCATATCGACGGGTATTACGGGCTGATTGCCCTCGCCATTTGGATAGAAATCCTCGACTTTTGTCGCACTAGCAATGAAATCAATCTCCCACATAGCCTTAAAGTACAGGGTATTGGCCATTACAATGCGCGTATCCTGCGGCAAATCGTCTGCAATTATATTCTCGATTTTGCCCTTGGTCTGCTGCTCAACCCACGAATTTATATTATATCTGGATGTAGCGGGACTGTTTCCAAAATCTAGCGTCTGCAGTTCCGATTTGTAGATGTCGACGATAGCTTGTCTGTAAATAAATAATATAATAATAAAACATAAAATTAATTTATATAGAATAAACAAAAATAAACTCGTATACTTAATTATTCCATATATATAGAATTTAATCATGTATTAAATACGTTTTCTATCGCCAATATCAAGCTCTAAAAACGATTAGCAGCAATCAATATCTAATAATTGTTATCGAAAAAATACACATTGCTAAGAGACTCGCCACCAGTGTTGCCAGCTTTTGTTGAGCAAAAAAGCTAGATCAAGGAAAAAGAAACGTAAAAAAGCGAAGTTTGCTAAGAAAAAAAAGCTGTAAAAAAGCTGACTTTTTGAATCAAATTTTTTATGATTTGTAGGAAAATGTATTGAATTTCTGCCAAATTTTTGTTGATAAAAAAAAAAAAGTCTTACTTGAGAAAGAACTTTGACTTCTTGGTGAGACTTCAATACTACAGACATATTAATTTGACAGCTTTTTTTTTTTTTCTCACCACAAAAAATTTTACAGAAATTTTTACATTTTGCACTCAATTTTATAAAAAATCATGAGAATATTAAGTCAAATGAAAAAGCTATATTTTCCGCTGCCCGCTGTTTTGGAATTTTTTCCGTAATTGCACTTTCAAAAAAGCCTGATTTGACGGGAAAAAAGCTGATTTGGCAACAGTGCTCGCCACTATCAAGCTCTTCAAAACTATTGGCAACAATCGATATCTAATGATTGTTATTGAAAAAATACACATTGCTATCAAACTCTAAAAACGATTGTTATCGAAAAAATACACATTCCTCAGCGACTCGGCTCTTGCCCGTTATATTGTAAAACCAGTTGAGAATCTTTGAAACAAGTTAAAGTGATCTAGTTGCGACGTCACATAAATATTTATAGATAAAACCGGAACTATCTAAGTTTAATTGCAAGTCGTAGCTCACCTGTAGTCTGGATTCAAGCTGTAGCCGTAGTTAACGAACAATCCATTTGCCACATGCACCTCCTGCGGGGCATGGCGATTGCGCGGATAGTTGCGCAAACTGCGGCGAATGCTGTTGCTGTGCCAAGCGTCCAGCTGACGCACTGGCGACGTTGTCTGCCTTGTTGGCTGCTGCACATCCTGCAGCATCAGGCCCAGCTGTTCATGCAGCTTAACCATATCCGTTTGGCCAAAGACGGCGGCCAGTTCCGAATAGCTTCGTCCCTTGGCGCCGAGCAGCAGGAGCGCTAGAGCTGACATTATGCTTAGTGGTGAGAATATCGCGGTCTTGCGATAGTTGGCATTGATCTGATTGGAGAGGTTTTGCGCAAAACTGAGTATGTTGCGCGCAATGTCATCCGAGGCGGCCACATCCACATAACCCGAGCCGGAACCGGAACTGGAACCGGAACTAGGGGCATAGAACTCGCTTCGCTGCGGCAATTTTCCAACAGGCTGAGCTTGAGCGACAAGGCCAGGCGATAACAGCGGCAACGACGGCGGCGCGGAGTAATATGCTGGCGCGGCTGTGGAGTGTGCATCATTCAGTTGCTGCAGCAGCGCCTGATGCTCCGGCTTGCGCACATCGCGCCACAGATCCAGATCGCAATTGCCAATGGCAAACAGGCAGGCGAAGGCCAACAAAAACAACGACCGTAGCATTATGACAATTTATGCTTATCTTCTCTTACGAACTATTTATATATATATATATATTTATATATATATATATATTTATGTATGTGTGTGTGTAGCACTCGCGCACGCGTTGTTAACGCCTTTAAAGCTGCTGTTAAACTGAGCTTGTCACGCTTTGCGCACAACAGTTTATAAGTTGATGCGAAAAAAATAAAACTCGTTATCACAAGTGCGATCCACCCCTTCCACTCTCTGTCTCTCACTCTCTCTCTCTGGGTGTGCTCAGCTTGAACTCGCTCTCTTTGATGACAACTCATTGCATTGACTGGGTTTACCCCGTTATTGTTTACATGCCGCTGACATGCACTCAGCTTGTTTATGCCTTGCAAAATAGTTGATCCAATTACGTATCGGGTCTAACAATCAATATATATGTATATAGTATTTGCTTAAATATCTATCAGCAACTTTTAGACTCTCTCTCAATTAATTATTTCAGTATAAAATTAGCGTTCAGCGATGATTCGCTTTTGCGGATATATTTTAATATTCTATAGTCATTGAATATGGATCAGATAGGGTATGTTGGCTATCAAAATCAAATAGGAAATAAATATTGTATATATGTAGTTCGTAACGGTTAATAGTTGACAAGTATTCAAGCGTGTATCCTAGATAGGCAGACCGATTAATCGATTGGTCGATTGCATAAATTGGTACCAGGGCTGCAAAACTGCAATTGGTTTTATTTGTGAACTTGAAAATTTTCTGTCTTAAAAGTTTTTGAATTATATATATATATTAAAATGTTTAATGATGCAATGAATGCTCAATATTAATAATTAATTAAATTTAAAATTTAATATTTCTAATTGGGCTTCTGATTTACTTTCTTTACTTTGGAAGATATAGTTTTCTCCGATTTGCCACGCCCCCAAGAGGCGGATATATATAATTTTTCAGAATTTTGTCGAAACGGTCAAGCCTAACGTCTGTGTCAATTTTTGGAGCTCTAGGTGTAAAATTGTAGAAGATATAGTTTTATCCGATTTGCCACGCCCCCAAAGGGCGTAGATATTTAATCTATATCTTTTTGTATTTGGGTGCAATTCAGGAGTATATATCCCAAACTTCAAGTCTCTGACTTTAATAACGTCAAAGTTATCCCACTAAAACATTTCTTAAAACCGATCTGTCCTATGGGAGCTATAGGATATAGTCATCCGATCCGGATGATTCCGAGATATACAATGCCTGCAGCACATTCCAGCCTATGTAGCTCCAGCTCTGTAGCTCCAGACAGACGGACAGACGGACATGGCTATATCATCTCAGCTAGTCTTGCTGATCAAGAATATATATACTTTATATGGTCGGAGATGCTTCCTTCTCTGCGTTGCAAACTCCTGACCAAAATTAATATACCCTTTTTGCAAGGGTATAAAAAGCTTGCAGCCCTGGTTACTTGATGTTATTGTTATTTTAGCCAGCACTGTATATATATTAAACTTATTTTCAATTCATGCAAGGCAGCTTTAAGTGCCCTACAGGGTATGCTCTAGTCGTGCATTTGCTAAGCCGCTTCTAGTTAATATTCAAGCTCGCTCTTGAGCTTCTCATCTAAGTGATCAGAATGCTAATATTTTGCGCTCTCTTTGACGTATTTTTTGGACAGTAAGTATTTAGGCAAATATTTAGAGATTTTTGTATATATTATCCACTCATATAATGTGAATACAAAAATGTTGTGTTTGTCACAATATTAAGAATGGAAATGTATACGCATCTGTGTACATATATATTTATATTTATTGATTTATTGTGATTGCTGATTATCACTGAAGATTTGTCATACTTTTGCTTGGGGTTCACTGGGAAAGTTTGTTTCGAACTGCTTTTTGAAATATTGTGGGTGTTTCCCCCTCCATCTAAAAATGTAAAATGTCTATGCATAGTTCTTTAGCATACGTACATAGCAATTCGTAATATATAGCTGGTAAATTTATGATGTACGTCAATTTATTGAAAATTCCATTTTCAACAGCTTTTCACTAGAAAACTTTTCTAAGCTAAATTTTGTACATTTTCAAATATATATTTTGTCATATGAGTTTTCTATATTAGACTTTTAGATGATTTAATTAATTAATTTAATCAAACATTTTCCGATCTTTAAAGAGAAAAAAAAATATTTTTTTTTAATTTGTCTATAAAGTATTATAAATATGTGAAAACAAATCATGATTCTGTTTAATAATGTGAACGAGATTTAATTACGTTTATTAAATACAATTTCTATTGTTTTTTTCTGCAATGCTAGACTAGGAGATACTCTAAAAATTAAAAAAAATATATTTAGGAATTTCTTACATTTTTTTTAGTCATTTCCTTAAAACTTAAATTTGTTTGTAAAAATAATTCAATTTTTATAGTCAAAACTGTTTTTTTTGATAGTTTGTGCTAAAGATTTCTAAATATTTTTTTCTAATATAATAATATTTGGCATAAAGAAATTAAAATTTAAAAACTTTATTTTTATAATTAGGCAGTTTCAGCTTTAATTATTAGTAATTAATAAAATCTTTGATCTTTAAGCTCTAGAATGATTTTTTATTTTAAAATTGATTTAAAGATATATCAAAAATAAAATTAAAAAATTTCGCAAGTTTAAAAATGAATAAGACTTAATTTTGAATAACTTTCAATAGCAAAAAAAAAATATTTAAATATATTTTGTTTGATCAAAAAAGGAATATTATTAGTATATTTTAGGTTGAAGTTTGCTTTGGAAATGCGCATATTTTTATATTTTTTTTCTTCGGTTGCTTTCTACCATGTCCAGTAAACGTTATCGATTTGTTGAAAGCCCAGCTTTTCAAACATTTTGCGAGAGGGAGTGTTTTCCGTTATGACAGGTGCCATAACCTCATCTCCGAGCTCCGAAATTTTCTTGGATAAATAGCGAACCATCAAGCTGCCCAGGCCGAGACGTTTATGGGTGTTCAGGACTTGCAAAAGACCCAGCGCTCCACTAGGTAATCTATAAGGGAACTCATTAGACTTTAGATTTTATGTATTCGATAAGTTATCGATCAGACCTCAAGCACCAGGCTATCAAATTCCCTTGCTCATCGAACGCGCCCACTGAAACATTGTGAGTTATTAAGGCCTTGACAAATTTCACAGAACCTTCCGATCGATGGGGCCAGATTTCATTGATAGACGAAGCATTCTTCAACTCCAAGCGACGCAACTCAATTCCAGCAGGTGGTCTAAAACAAATTGCAAATATTAATGCAGGTTTCTCTTATATTTATAGCAACTTACTCCACTGTAAAGTTTGCAACAATCTCTTTGCTCGCTTTGTACCAGGCTGTTTGATTCGTGTTCTTTAATATGCTCTTACATTTCTCTCTTAAAGCATCTACAACTGGTATTAGGCGCTCTCCATATGCTGTGAGCAGATATGCATCATTTGCTTCGTTGAGCAAACACAGAAGTGCATTTGTCAAACGTTCAAAGTTATCACTCAGTGTATTAAAATAGAGCTCTTTAAATGACATGCCATGGTCAACCTAAAAAATGCAGCATTCAGCATAAATATATTTTGTATAGTACTCTCTTCTTTACATTGCTCTCTTCATCAGTTTACTCTCTTTGTCTACATACAATGATTAGAAAAGTGCCATCTCTTTGCCATTCCCCATCGAGCGAATAAATCTTTGCATCCAACTTCTCATCTTCGGCTAACCATTTAATATAATTGTTTATAAGACCATATCCATTTGATTCGTTTCTTTTGTGCTTGTAAAGTTCTAGCAAAGTTTTCCATTCACCGCGACTTATCTCGACAAGCGAGTGTGAATTGCTTTTTAGCTGTGACATGTCCAATCGGCTCTAAGTCTGTCAACCAACTGAGCAGGGCGAAATTGCAAATGCTTCTAAGAGAGTCAATTGAGTGTAGACTACAACAATCGTTTGAATGTGTGGGTTTATTTGCTCAATGCACTAAAACTCCGAACATTCGACATATTTTTGATGCCGAAATACGAGCGAGTCAGTGTAACTAATCTCTATTACGAACATATGTTTATAGCGCACACATACATATAAGAATTATACGACATATACATTATACAGAGAGTTGAGTATTAAGCTCGTAGTGTACAGTGTAACTAATCTCTTTTACGAACATATGTTTATAGCGCACACATACATATAAGAATTATACGACATATACATTATACAGAGAGTTGAGTATTAAGCTCGTAGTGTACATTACGTTTATGGGAATGTTTAGAGCTGTTGGTTGTTGTAGGCGTTGATAGTATTTTTTTACCTACACCAAACAATAAAAATTACTCTAAACTGATAATTCGCCTGGTAACCGCTGTAAACACTTTGCGTAAATAAGATTTCACTGTATAAATAATACATACATATATACAAATATATGTACATATGTATGTACATGTACGTGTGATTAAAATTTGTAGGGGAGCTGCTCCGTCCGTCTGCTCGTTTTAATCACCAGCTGCATATTCTTATTACTCAAATCAATCTATTCTTTTCGCTGCTTGAATGAGTATAAACAAGTAAGAAAGCTCTAGTCGGGTCTGCCCGACTACGAGATCCCCTGAACCAAGTCCGAGGCAGTGTTTTAAACAATCTAGCTTATATCTTTTACCGGTACATATTACCCTCTGCGTGCACCCACACACGCACACATATACATACACAAGCACGCGCGCCGCTTACTGCGTAGATGATTTAGCGGCTACGCTTGGGCTGCATTCTATGCAGCATTATGAGAAATTCATTGTTAAATAACTTCGGTTCTAGATCTACTTTCTTAATGAAATTTTCAGGACATAATATTGACATCTAGAGGTGTATATATACGAAATCCCAACTCCCTAGTATTTGAAATACGTTTTTTCCACTTATGGGGCTAATGGGGAGAGGTATCCAAAATTTAATAAGTTTATTATCTGTATTTACATCACAGCAACCTACATAGTCAATTTGGCGTCTCTAGGTATTATGGTCTAAAAGTTATAGCTTAAAAACAAAGTCAAAATATCGATTGTTATCGATAATAAGGAAATAGGATGAGTTATCGAAAAAAAAAATAAACTTGTACTGCGTATGGTATACAAGAATATATATCTAAAATCTCAAATCTCTAGCTTTTGTGGTTTACGAGATCACTGCGTTCATACGGACGGACAGACGGACAGACGGACAGACGGACAGACGGACAGACGGACAGACGGACGGACGGACAGACGGACAGACGGACATGGCTAGATCGACTCAGCTCGTCGTCCTGATCAAGAATATATATACTTTATGGGGTCTGCCACGCCTCCTTCTGCCTGTTACATACATTGTCACAAAACCATTATACCCTGAATTCCCATTTTCAATGGGTTCAGGGTATAAAAACTTACTCGAAAAACTGCTCATTCGCTCTGTTTCCATTTTGAGTACTATTGCGGCAGCTATAAAACGGCGAGCTAGCTGCAGTTTTTTTAGTCGCCGGATCGACCTGTTGCTGGTCGCTTGCTTTGTTTGTTTGGTAAATGTTTAAATATTGTATGTTAATATTAAGAATTATTTAAGAGTAGTTAATGTGATAAAATATAATATCAATGTTTGCTATAATTATTATCAAACTCAGTTGAGTAGCAATAATATTTATAATAGCAATTATAATTGTATTAATAATGGCGTAGAGCAAGAATTCGCTGCAGCGAATTTAAATAATCTCGCAAAATCCATTTTAATTCGCTGCTAAGTTTAATTCGCAGCTTTTTTCATAATCAATAGATTTGTTATCGATAAATTGCATTTTTAGTTTTGTTAAGCGCGCGCGTATTCAAATTTAAAAAGCAACACGAATACGTAAAAACAATTTGTTGATATTTTATTAATGAGCGTTGCATGAAATGTTTAAACAGAAAATCTTTTACGACAGCCAGCTTAGAGTTGTGCTAATCTCTCTCTTTTTTGCTTATATATTTTAAACTTTTATTGAGATATTTAACATTTGATATATTATATATGTATATATAGCTTGATTAAAGTGGCGGCACCATGGTAAAGGCTATACTGTCAATGAGCTTGAAACCAAGTTTTTCGAAAAACAGCTGTGATATTTCATTGCCAAAGGCAATTGTGGCCAAAACCTCAGCTCCAGTTGACGAAATTTCCTTAGCCATATGACGCACTAGTAGGGAAGCCAAACCCAGACGCCTGTAGGAGGGCAAAACATGCAAATTGCTGAGGCTGCCCTGCAAGGATCTGCATAAGAGTGTAAAAATTATTGATAAATGATATATGTATATATAGGGAATATGCTACCTCAAACACCAGGCCAACAACTGGCCGTTTCCATCAAAAGCGCCTACGCTAATATAATTCTTGATACGATTCTTGATCAATGCCAAGGAATCACTCGATCGATGTGGCCAATGTTCGTCCACCAAAGCAGCGTGTTTGATGCTCAGCGGAGCAAAGTTTATGTCTGCAATCAAGCTGAAAAGTAATTAAATTATAATATATCTCTATTATATATAAGATTATGTTAAATCTTACCGAGAATCAAACGTTTCTACGGTCGACTTAGGTAGATAATAAACATATGTTTCAAGCTGCTCCAGCTTCTTTAAGCTGAGCCCCCTGTCAATGCAAAAGTTTTCCACAGTTAACTTCAACAGATGTCTATAGCCGCAAAACCAGGTTCGATCGTTCAGTTGCAGTGAACTAAGCAGATTTTGAAGTTCACTCAGAGATCCTTTTAAAGTATTTAGATATATATCTGTCTTGTTGTTATTGTTGTGCTGTAATACATATATAGTATAGATATATTTAAATTGTTTATTAAATAAATATTATTGTTTATATATTACTAACAATTAGCACAAATGTACCATGTTCCAACCAATCGCTGTTCGTTGTATAAATTTTCACATTTTTCGCCTGTTCGTTCCATAGATGTTCGTTTATATAGATGTCTATTAAATCGTAGCCCGTTAGGCTCTTGCGATCCTTTTGATATATGTCTCGCAGTAAAAACCAAAAATCGCAACATTTTTTTAAAATTATTTATTTTTTATTTAAATTAAAATTATTTATTTTATTTAATTCTTAAACTTCTTAAAATTCTTCTTTTTAAATTTTTTTTTTTTTTATCAAAATTAAAATTATTTATTTTATTTAATTCGTAAACCAAACGCTTGGACTAGCAACTGCGCACTAATTCTGGCATTTGGCTAATACTTTTTAAACAAAAAACCACTTATGTCATTTTTTTACTATATACTCCATACATATTGTTCCCTTTCTTAATTGTCGCAGCAGTAATAACGCAAAAGCCATCGGGAGAGACCAAATTTTCATCTCTTTGGCTCTCACCTCTCGGCTATATTTGAGAAAATTTCTTTGTGCGCGCAAAGGGAAGCACTTGCGAAAGCATTTCTGCAAATCTATTTATAATCCCATAGCGACCACTAATACGAAATTTATGACAAGCATTCGATTATTTTAAGCGTTCAAAAACGTGCCTATGAGCTGGTTGTAGTCCAGGAAAAGTTCAAGGGCAGCAAATGTTTAGCTTTTTTCTAAACCAAAAAAAAGCTAAATTTTAAAAGTATTATAACTATTAACTGTAACTATAAGTAGAGAAAATCCATATAAAAATTGTTTAGCATTGTAATTAAAAAATAATTTATAATAAGATATATATTATGGTTGTAGTCCAGGAAAAGTTCAAGCGCAGCAAATTGTTAGCTTTTTTCTAACCAAAAAAAAAGCTAAAATTTTAAAGTAAAACTCTAAACTAAAAAAAGTTAAATTCTTAAAGTAATATAACAATTTATGCTTTTACTTTGTTGCTGCTAGAAAATCCATATAAAAATTGTTAAGCATTGTTATTAAAAAATAATTTAAAGTATAAAAATATATGCCATCAAAATATCATCGAAAACTAGCCAAATTATGCTTTCAAGCTAAAACAGCCTTTGCCAGCACTGAACTCAGATTTTGCATGAGCAGCTGACTGAATATCGATAACAATAACAATAATCGAAATCACAAAGGAATTTTACTCTCGCTGCACTTGATGTTGGCTGCGCGCAGAATTCAATTAAATTAAATTCTATTCAAAATGGACATCAAGGAGTTGGAGTGGCTGCAACAAATTGTTCCCTTGGCGTATGAAGCGCTGGAAATGCTAACCAAATGGCCCAAGCCCTTGCCAACACAGTTAAAAATAAAAGCGCCGCCGAGCAAAAGGCGGCGAATTGGCGAAGCGGCAAGCGTCAAAGGAAGCCAACGTAGAATTTGGGTGAAGCAGGAGAATCTAAGTCGCGATATTGATGGGCTCTTTGCCACCACCTTTTACAAGGCACACAACCAGGAGGAGTTTCGCAGACGAACTGGCATGTCGACTCAGGTTTTCGATATGCTCCTAAGTCTCGTAGGCGAGCAATTGAATAAGAACTCCATACGCAGACCCATAGCACCTGAATGCAGGCTCTTTCTAACGCTAGTGTGAGTGGCATATAACTGGAATGTTACCGTTACAAGTGTGTTCTACTTGCAGCTATCTGTCGAATGCGGAGCGTGTACTCGATTTGTCGAAGGCCTTCAAAATGGGCTGCTCCACAGTGCGTTGCATTGTGCAGGAGACGAGCGAAGTTCTGTGGAACACGCTAGCTCCCGCCTTTATGCCACAGCCAAGTGTCGAGGATTGGCGCAACATTGTTGCAGGGTATGAAGAGTTGTGGCAGGTGCCACATTGCCTGGGCGCCGTGGATGCCAAGCTGCTGGACGTCTTCTACAAAAGCGAAAGTGATATAGTATTAATGGCCAGCTGTGATGCACAGCTGAACTTCACTTGGATGGACATGGCCACGGTGACGGATGCTGTGCACAATCAGCTCCATTGGCAACAGGATTTCGGCAATCAGTTGCTAAACCAGCGCTTGCACAATTTATTGCCAAAGGAGCCTTTGCCTGGAGGCGACCAACAAAGCCAATTTGCATACAGCTTCATAGCAAACGATTCCTTTCCACTGCGGGAGCAGCTGCTGACGCCCTACGAAGATCAACCACTGGCTGATGATCAACTGCATTTCAATCAACATTTAAGGCTTGCTCTAGCTGGCAGCATCAATAAGGCCTTTGCTGTCTTGATGTCGCGTTGGCGCGTCCTCTCCGAGCCACTGCGTCAAAGTCCCAGCAATGCACAGAAGATCGTTCGAGCCGCTGTTGTCCTGCATAATTTCGTTAAGCTGCACGACGAGAACTATTGCTTAGCTAACTTCTTGGAGGAGGTGCCAATATGCCCGACCAAGCATCAAGTGCCCAGCGATTGGCTTTCCAACCCGGAGCAGCCGCTTGCTAAATCCAAAGCAATAATTCAATTGCGCGAGGACATGAAAAGGATTGGGAGCTGCAAACTGGAATCGAAATTATCCGAAGTGCTCTCTGACTGTGTGGAATGGATGGATTAGTTGAGCATAGTTGATTGATCCAGTTGATTGTGGAGCTTATCTCTATGTAAACAGAGTATATTTGGATACACCTGCAGTGAACGTTTCCTGTTCAAAGAAATTAAGAAGGATTAGTAAAGCACATTGCAGCTGGCATTGGATTTTTTATAAATATAGAAACGTGATATAACCGTCCATGGTAGACGAGTTGCCTAAGTTACCTGAACAATTCATTTTACGAAGATGCGAGTTCGAGTTCCAGGCAATAGGTCATGGTTGTATATTGTTTGTCTTAAGTAGTTTAGATCTAAGAACATAAAAAACCAAAAAAAAAATATAGTCACAAAGACAAATAAGCCATCCTAAAAAAGTTAAGGTTTAACTAGACATTGGGAAAGTTTCTAAAAAATTCCAAGACGGTCGGCTAAGTGCCTGATGCTTACATCAAGGTGGCATAGTAAGAGATTCTAGAGATATGCTTATGAGCAGAGGTGGGCGTCGGAATTTCGGGTCCCGAACGGGTATCTCTGAAATGCCACCAGCTCAGAGCATATCTCTAGAATTTATTACCATAAAATCTTTCCCAACCCGCCAGATACTGAAAATCGTTTCGGGACAATTTCGGGTTCCGAAAATCCCGACCCTCCAGTCCCGAAATAATTTTTGATTTTCGCGCCCGATTGTCCCGACAAATTTGTTATTTTTCCCGCGGTTCCCGACATTTCCTGAATTGTTTTTTTTCAACTTTTAGAACTCTTATGATGTATACAATTTTTTACTTTAAAATATTTTCTCAAAATGTTCTTCTCTAAGATGAGTTCTCCTTTCTTCCAAAATTCTACTAGATGTAGAATACAACCTCTCACTCGTTGTTGAATATGTTGGAACATCAAGTACTTGCCTAGAAAGCATTTGTAACAATAACAATTTATTGCATTGCTGCCAAAATATTAAAATATTTGAACTTCTCTTAAATTTAGCAGGATTTATGTTAGAATTAATTTTCTCGTTAATATCATTTTTTTGTTCTTTGATAAATACAGGCAATTTGATCTATTAATAATTTTCCTATCGTGACCCGCGGGAATTTCGGGATCAAGCACTTGTCACGACCGTGTCGAACTTTTCCAGAATCTTTTTTCCCGAAAATCCCGGTCCCGACGCCCATCTCTATTTTATTTATATGAATATTGCTGGAGTTGCTGTAGTCTTTTTAAAGAAATTTAAAAAAGTCTTTTGAATTGCTTTCATGCATTTATGATGTGATCCAACTCTATTTTATGAATTCCTTTAAGGAATTATTTTATATCAGGTATGTTGCTGTCGCTTTTGAAGTTCAAGAAGTTAACTGTTTTATTTGTTTAAGATCTAATGTGTTCCCATAGAAGGCGTCTAACTGT
Organism: Drosophila gaucha; assembly: GCA_035045545.1. NCBI lineage: Eukaryota > Metazoa > Arthropoda > Insecta > Diptera > Drosophilidae > Drosophila > Drosophila gaucha. Next base: position 2,680,846 of record JAWNOY010000252.1, read on the forward strand.
CACATTAAACTGATCCTCAATAATCATATTTGTCTTTGACAACTCATTTTTGTTCCACTTCCATTTTGTTCCCCTTGTCAAAAAAACAACTTTTTTTAACGTTTTACTTTAAGGGACAATTTTATTGACTTTTTATAATAGCAGAAACAATACATTTTTAATAAATTCATATTTAAATATAAAAAAAGATCAAATCATATATAAATAAATCTATATATATATATGTATACAGTGAATCGAAGCATCTATTTAAAGGGAGACATTTGCTCGAAAAATGGCCAACAAAGTTTAATTAATGACGCCTTCGGCGCGCACGTTCAAGGCATCCAGGAGCGAGCCCATTGGCGTGGATGGGCCGAAGCTCTCGATGGTGTTGGCCAGCTTGTTCTTCATGTTCCTGAGCCGCAGCGAGGCGTGGATGAAGGTCACCGAGATGGGCAGCAGCAAAGTGAAAGCCGTCAACAAAACCGCGCTAATCATGTGCAAAAACAAATAGCCAGCCAGCAGAGCGCCAGCTAGAATATACCATTTCTGTTGGGCATGTTGTTGGGCCAGAATCTGATTGCCACCGGTGAGGCGACTCGCTATGAAGTTCGTCTTCGATTTGCTGCCAAAGAATTGCCAGAGGATTGCAATCAACAAGGCCTGCACGATCAAACCACTGATAATCTTCATGGGATTGAAGGCAATCATGATGACATAGATGGCCAGAAAGACAAGAAAATAGTTGGTTTGATAGTACAGTAAATTCTTGACCACGCGATTGCCCCACTTGTCGAAGTCCTTCAAGTTGGGCAGCTGGAAGCGCGCCGATCCCAGCACGAAGTCATCGAGCGTCCGGAGCGGCGGCAGCTGCAAATTTCCAGAGAGCGCTGCGGCTGCGTCGCCAACGGAAGATGTTGATGGCGCCGACATTGTTTTTGAGTATTTGTGATTGTTGATGCTTGGCGGCAATTCCTGACTGAGCTTCTGGTAGTTCACTTGACGTAGGCCACGCGTTAATTGCTGCACCTCTTTGAGGTCAAACAGCTGAGACGCCAGCTGCCTTAACTTGGGCCGCAAGCCAAAAGTATTCGATTCTCTTCCTTTGTTGGGCAATAGACGTGCCCGTTCGTCCGTGCTATGCCAAGTCGAATCCTCCTCGGAGTCACTCCAGTTGCTGTCCAGTTTAAGAGTTTAATTAATTTCAACACTTAACACGCAATTTGAGTGTGTGGCTCTTTGATTAAGTACAACAAATATCTTTAACAAGTTGACTCATGAGATATGCGCGCGTGAGTCACCCTGTATCTGCATATCGATACATTTTATTGAGCTGGTATCGTTGCTTTTTTCGATAAGCAACTTAATTCAACCTTATACTCTTAAAATATGAAGAAATCTATTTATTAAAAGCAAATATGTTTTTTTGTAAAAATATTTTTAATCGATTTTCAGTATAATATATTTATTAAGTATCTTACCAAATTATGTAGAATATTGCTTGTCAGCATTTTGATACTTTTCAAATGCAAATTAAGCGAGTATCGATGCTAGCATCGATTCTCAATTTAATTAAATTCAACTGATTTTACTTCATAAAATAACAATTGTTTTTTAAATATGCATATCAATAAATGTACTATTTAGCAGGTTAGTTTTCTCGTTTCTTTTACTATTGTCTTACTATATTGTTTTATTTTTCACATAATATTTGTATTAATTTAAATTTCAAAAATATTTAATAAATTGCGTTAACTTCTGTGCCACCCAACTATAACTGTTTCTAGTGTTTTAAGCCTATTGTACAACTAAAAACAAAAATGTTTTAAAATTATTTTACAAACTTTTGTATTTTGTCATGAAAACTGTCTTCATTTCTATTTAATTTTTGTTTTTAAATTAAATTATGCAAATGTAAGTACAGCTAAAAGCAACAAATTGTGTGAGAAAAAGAAACCTAAAAATAGAGTAGTGGAAATTGATTCAAAAATTAATTTTGGAGTTGGAAAAAATGGTGTTAGACGGAAATCAACATAAACATTGTTAAACAATTCTGTTTATATATATTCATGATTAAAGTAGGAATTATTTGTTGTTGTGTGTGTGTGTGTGTGTCCTTGTATTTAACCTCCGACTGTGCGGGCTACGACTACTTCAAACTTGGCTCAAGTTTTTTGGTAATGCGTTTTCATTTAGCTGGTAACACAAAGATTTTAGTGTTTGTTCCTGTGTTCTCTCTTGTTATTTGGTGGCAGAGGAGCTTGGTTACGCCTCCAGATCATTGACGAAGAGCACCTCGCGATGCGTAAGGCCAACATCCTTAAGTGTCTTGCTCAAGGTGTCACTTGACGAGGATGCAGCGGCATCGATTTCCGCCTTAGAATAGAGAACACGCTTTGGGAAATTCGTTGTGATTTCAAACTGATCCGGCGAAGCTGGATGGCAAAAGAGGAAATGATAAACGTCCTGCAAAAGGCAAATGAATGATTAAAGGATAATATTTTGGGAGTGTACTAATAGCACTATACCAATATGGAATTTGTTTGCTGAAAGCGTCGCTCGAGACGCGTGCCGTTTGGCAGCTTGAAGACCACGGCAATGGCATCGGGTGCATCGGCTGGCGGCTCCGGCGGCACGAGCATGGCCAGCTCTATCTTTTGCCTGGCTATCTCCTCTTTGCGCAGCTCGACATCTTGGCGAGCACGCTCCTCCGCTTCGAGCACTTCGCGAGCGGCATCGCGTTCCAGTTGGCGCTGACGCTCCTTCTCCTCGTCGGCGAGCAGACTCTGCTCGTAAGCCTCATCCTGCTGGCGGCGTAGCGTCTGCGTGAAGTTGCGCTCGAGTCGATCGGCGCGCGCTTGACTCAGCCACACCTCGTTGACAGTGATGACCGCCTGGAGACGACGCTGCAGCTCCTCCGGCGTGCAATCGCCCTCGAAACGTCCAACGACCATCATGCGATTGGCCCTCAAGCTAATCATCACCATCAGGGGATAGGTGCGCACCGTAATCGTTTGCATCACACGATATCCCTCCGGCGTGGACACATCACAGCCCCAGAGCAAGGTGTTCGTATTGATATAATCGATCATGGAGCGTGACGAGAGAGTATCACGACAAAATGATTCCACATCTGGATTTTGTGTTGGATCCTTATGCAGATAGACAAGCAGAAAGCGCAACTCCTGCTTGGCGTCGTTCAAGGCCTGGGCATAGGTGCCCTGATAAAAGACCGGATGCTCCGGATAGCGTTCATAGTACTCTCGTATGAATTTCATTACATCAGCTAACGGATCCGTGACGAGGCGCGGCTCATTGCCGCCGCCAATGTTAATAAATGCACGCACGATGCCGGATAGTGTCGAGTAAAAATATTGGAACACAAAATTGATCACATAGCCAAGGATGCCCGTAAAGCTGCGTGGCATTGGCCCAATGCTAGGCACCCGGCTAACTGTACGTCCGCCCGGCATATTAGCTGAAAAGACCTGTTGCAGGAAACGATCATTGATCACAGCCGGTGCACGAACATCTGACGAGGCCGTCAACATTGTGGGTCGGCCCTCGCGTATGTTCATTTGCTCCTGAAACGCCACCTGCACAGAGCCATGTTAATTAATTGCATTGCAAATGAAATGAAAGAAATTGTGGGCTTACCTCGAGATCCCATTGATGACGCATGAGTACATCGCGACATATGTTCATGTCCTCTATGCCAGTTAGGTCTTGGAATTGTAAAACTTTGTCCGTTTGTTCATTTGTCAGACCCTCCGCCTCCATTTTGCAGCAGGTGTTGTTGTTTTTGTAGTTGTAGTCGTTGTCGTTGCTGTTGCTAGTGTCTTTTTTGCTTTTGCGTTTTCTGTTGGCCTTTGTCCGCCTGCTGCTATTGGCAAAACGGATGCGCAATTTAAGTTTTTTTATAATTTATATTGGCAAATTTATTTTCTATTTGCACGGGCCAAGACTGACTAAATAAACTGAACGAACGGAACCCCTGATTGTCGTTCATCTAACATATGTTTTTTTTTTTTGGCATCCAAAAACTTAACATTTTGCTGCTGTTATTAACAGCAAGCTATCACTAAATTTTAAAACTAAAAATAGTTATTAACAATTCGAGTTATGATTTTATGAAAGTTACTACTCAACAGATCATTTTTAATAAGTGTGCGCTGCTGTTTCAATGAAAAATAGTAAATACTCTGTTTATTTGATGTAAGCAACTGTGAACTGCGTGTTAAGGCTGCAACTCGTAGCACCATAACAAATGTAATTTTACATTATCGATTCATGACCTACGCTAAAACTTGAAAATCAAGTAAGTATAAGTTCACCAAGTAGACTTTTATAAGTTCTTTATCAGTTTTATATAATATTTTAAGCCACATTTACATTGTAATTACAGCAAAGTCATTGCGATAGACCGATATTAATTGCGTTTCTTAACAGCGTCTCATCTCTACGTTGATTTTTGTTTACATGTAATCAACGTCTACATTTGTATTATTTCTACGCAGCAATGTCACTGCGATAGACCGATAATAATTCTATTGATTTAACAGCGTTTCATCTCTATTCGATTTTTAGCATTGACAGCTGTTGCTGTTACTGCTGTGTTTACCATTATTTTGTTTATTTATTTTTTCGGGTAAAATGAATGCACGCGCTCACAAAGCATTTATGCTGAATTTCTTTCTGGACGAAGGTTTGGGCCCTCAACTGGCCGAGGCCGTGCGACTGGTTACAGCTGAGAGTACACTAAGTGTGCTGCATACTGCAAATGAGGTGGATCAGGACAAACGAGAACAGCCACGATTTCAGGATGATCAATTCAAGGAGCAATTTCGCATGAAGCGAAGCAGCTTTGAAGTGAGATAATAACCACATATTACTCATATGAATATATATTATAAATATTGTGCTTTACAGACGCTGCTGCAGGTTGTGGGTAAAGCAATTGCCGGGGCTGAACATCATCAGCCAATTGCCCGAGTCTCACTGCCAGAGAAATTATTATATACCTTAACACTGCTAAGTGGCAAGTACGAATAGCTCGTTATTTATATGAATTCCAACTCAAATATATCTTTATCTCTATCTTTTTGTATATTCAGCAAGTCATTTCGCGAGGTAGGCGACACTTTTGCCATATCCAAGAGCTCTGGCCATGAAATATTTAAGTGGGTTACATCCGCTTTTGCTGCTTTGATGCCTTGCTATGTGAAATGGCCAAAGGACAATGCGTGCGGGCTTAGTCAACTGCCCGGCGTGGTGGGCGTTATCGACGAGTGTCGCATACCACTAAAGCTGCCAGTGCGGGAAGAGCAGGGGCATCTGCAATATGCCTCGCTAGCGCTGCAGGCAGTCTGTGATGAACAGAGTCGCTTCCTCGATGTGCACATCGATGTGCCTGAAAATCAGTGTTCAGTTTTGCTGAAGAGCGAACTTTTTGAGAAATTAATTGATATGGAGGAGCCGCTGATGCCGCCGCACAAACATCTCGTGGGCGAAATGATGTACCCTCTGCTGCTCAACCTTATGACACCCTATGCGGACAACAATGGAGACTTGACGCCTTGCCACATACGCTACAATCAAGCTGTTCATATGTGGAATGCGCCTGCCGAACGTGCCTTTGCGGCTCTGATGTCCCGTTTTAAGCGGCTTAAGTCATTGGATGTTGGTACAACGGAGGTGGGCAGCATTGTTGTCTCGGCCACCTGCATGCTGCACAATTTTATCTTGGATTGTGGCGAAACCATTGAGGATGCTACATTGGAATTTGACATGCTGCCCGAGAATCAAAATACTATTGTGTTCGAGGAGCATGGACTGGTTGACTGGGATCATACAGCAGCAGCGGAAAAGAAACGGGATGGCCTGGTAGCTGGCTTTATAGACTAATAGCATATAAGCAAATATTAAAGTATTTATTAAAATTATGTTAGCTTTTAAACTTTAACGGAAATTATTTAACTATGGCAACACTTAATGCAGTCTGGCAACTTATTAAATCCAAGCTAAGTTAGTAGAAACATTGACGTCATATGGCAACTCTTAAGCTGAGCATACAAGGTAAGGCCATAAATTATTTTTACGCCGTCGCAAAACTACGCTTATTTGAATTAAATTAGATAATCCTTGATATTTATGTGTTTAATATTAAAATTCTGATACGTTGGAAACAATATAAATATTTATGAGTACGCTATTGGCTAATTTGGCAACTAAATTCAAATGTTAGCTGCTTGTCAGTGGCTACACTTCTCGCAGTCTGGCAACCTCAAAGTTGAAAACGCACAAAGCGAAGCCGTCAATTATTTTTACGCAGTTGAAAACGCACAAGTATTTGAATAGGATCAGACAATTGGCAAATTTTTGATAAATATGTATTTAATATCAACCTCGAAGAAGACAATTTTATCAGATTTTGCTGATTTGGAAACGAAATCAACATTTGTGCACGCCAATGGGGAATCGACAGACTTTCAGTTCAATGCGCAGCGACGCGTCTTCGTGGAGGTGGACAAAAAGGCGGGCTTAGCGGTGATGCGCATAAAGGAGAAGCAACAAAACGGTAAACGCAAAGTACTCAATCTAGGAAGAGCCTTTATTAATTTGCAATATTTTATTGCCTGCAGCTCCGGAAATACAGCGCGTGCGCAAATTGACCATAGACAATGCCTATTCGGTGTGTTGTGCCAAAACAGCCTCCAATCAGATTGCCATCGGTCAATCGAGCGGATTCATTAAGCTCTTCGATTTTCGCACTGCTGAGATGATTCACCGTTATCCAGCGGATCAATCACGCAGTACGGTGCTCTATGTGGACTACAATTGCACGGATGATTACATAGCCGCTGTGCTAGAGACCGGCAAAATAAACATCTATGGCACGAAGACCAAGCAGAAGATTGAGACGCTCTCCATTGATGATCAGTGAGTAGAAGTGGGGGACAGTTGGACAGTAGGATTGCTGGTTGGATAGTAAATACTTGTATCTAGGCAGTGCCTCTCTTTGCCCTCTTCATACAATAATAGACTGTATTTGTTGCTAATCTATGTTCACTTTCGCCTGCAGCTCGACTCTGGCTCGGTTTCATCCCAGCAAGCGTTTCCATTTGGCAGTCGCCAGCTACAAGGGCACGGTGAGCGTCTACGATGTGCAATCGAAGCGCAACATCTTTAATATAAATGAGGCACACGATGCGCCTTGCCGGGATGTGAGCATGTGCAGCACTCAGCCGTCGCTGCTGGTCAGCGTTGGCTACGATTGCAAGATAAATATCTTCGATATACGCCGGAATAAGGCGCAATCATCGTCGGGTCGTTTAACCTACTCGCATCCCTTGTCGACGGTGGCATTAAGCGAATGTGGCACCTACTTTTGTGCAGGTAATCTCAAAGGTGAACTGATTGCCTATGATATGCGCAGCACCAAGGCGCCATTGGCTGTGCGATCTGTGCACGAGGGCTGGTAAGTGCTTTCCACTTTTGATTTCTCAAGATTTTAATTGCATATTCTATTGTTTTGCAGCGCTGTTAGCCGCGTCGCCTTTGTGCCCATGGCCACGGAAGAGCAGCAGAGCAGCAGCTTCACTACCTCCAGCAATGTGACCATGGATGCGGGCAAGCCCACTGCAGCTGCAGTAGAGCAAACGCCCAGCGATGAGCTACGCAAATCCATTGCAGCTAATCTACTGCAAACACAGCAGCAACTGGCCACGATGAGCAGCAGCATGGCCTGTGGCAAGCAGCGTGATTCATTTTGTGATTTTCTGGACGCACAGCGTCCACGCGGCTTGGATCGCATGTCCACGCGCTTGACCACAACAACAGCTAGACGTGATAGCTTCGACTGGGATGCGCTGCAAGCGAAGCAATATAACGAGGAGCAACGACAAAGCATTTGTGCCACCGGCTCGGGTCTAAGCTCCCTAGACAGCGTGGACTCACTGCAACGTGAATAACATATATAATCTATAGTCAAAATATGGCAACTAAAAGTATTTTAATTTGTTGTAGAAACTCTTAGCGGTCCGTTGCGCGATCGCAGCAATATTTCGGCAGATGCCAAGCTGAAAAAGATTGCCGAAACAGATGAGCACAGCGCGCAGCTGCACGAGCTGCCATCGGCCAATTGCTCCGCGGCCAGCAGCTGTGCGGGCAGCGATAAGGAAAACCCAACCATGGCGGATGTCGAGCGACGGCAACGTTTGCGCTTGCTGCCCGCCAGTCGAAATAGTACGCCACATCATGCAGCAGCCACAACGAAGCAATCAATGGAAATGCAACCACAACAATTGCTGCCAAAGACATCCGCAGATGCCTCGCTGCAAGATGTGGTTCCAGTAGAACGCGCTTCGCTGACAAAGGAGGTCATGGAGCTGCGCAAAGAGCAAGCCGAGCTGCGCAATATTTTAGATGAACGTTTCGTAAAGCTGGAAAAAGACCTCAAATGGTCGGACGAGAAGACGCGCTTTCTGCTCTTCAGCGAGATGGCCAGCTACTGGCAACAGCAGCAGAACAACACACAGGAGATACGGGATACTCTCGATTTGCTGCTGCGCAAGGATCGCTTTGTGCACGAGTTCGCCTGCCTGCAGCAGGAGAACGAGGAGCTACGCGAGCAGCTGCAGCAGTTGCTCAGCGAGCGCGAGAATGCATAAACTTACATAAATTGTTTATTGTTATATTATAATTAATGTTTAGTTACCGTTTCAGAGATTTTAGAAATTATTTTCTGTATGCTGCAGCAATTGCTAAGCTTTAAATTTGTCTATTCATATCAATTATTGATCAATTTATATTAAATTTGCTTTAAATTTGTTTATTCATATCAATTATTGATCAATTTATATTAAACTTGCTTTAAATTTGTTTATTAATATCAATTATTGTTCAATTTATATTAAACTATATGTTTAGTCAGTGTCTAAGAGATTCATTCTAACAATTTTACTTTATTAATATCAATTATTGTTCAATTCATATTAAACTATATGTTTAGTCAGTGTCTAAGAGATTCATTCTAACAATTTTACTTAAAATGTTTTATCATTTACTTTTTGTATGCCAATTGCAACTGTTGTATAAAATGATGTATTTTAAATTTGTGTATTAATTTTGCAATTATTGATGAATGTATTTTAATATGTTTAACCGATTAATATTAATCAATTGATTATATATGTTTACTTTTTGTATGCCAATTGTAGCTGCTGCTGTTCCTTTTGCTGCTGCTGCTGCTGAAGTTGCTGCAGTTGCTCCGCCGGACTCAGCTTGACGGACATGTCCACCTGCCGAAAGGATAAACAATTGGATTAGACTACTAGAAAGCATTAACTCTTACTACACCCACCGATATAGTAGAATTGAAGTTCTCATAGTCAACTATATAGCGCTCATGGCTGGCATCGTAATGGATAATGTTGGCGAATCGCTGACCCCAATATATCTCTCGCGGCAAATAGGAAGTCTTTGCCTCGGTCATTTGCGCTGTGGTCGGCGATGTGCCCACAATTGTGACATACAACTCAAATTGTCCGGCATTGAATTGTTTTGCAGTGTTGAACTGAAAGAGTGGACTGGACTCATCGATGACATGGCAAACAATGTCTGGCCAGACAATCATCTGCTCGCCATTCCCCTCCAGCTTCAGCTCCGCATGTGTCTTTAAGAGCTCGCCCTCGCGAGTGCTACGAAAGTAAATAATATATATACTAAATTATAAGAATTATATATACTTTAACTAACTGTTTATCCACTATCATGTAGACTCGTATCTTGGACTCGATGGACTGCTGCTCGCGCGGATCGCAGACACGGAAGAGCAGACACAGCTGGCCATCGCGATAGCAGATCTGCATATAAGATAAGATACATATACCTATGTTGTAAATTAATGATATATGATATTGTTAACAGAACTCACCACAGCTTTATCGCTAAACTTGAGCTTCGTTAGCTGTTTGGCTGGACGCGCCGTCTTCGCATAAATAATGCTAATCATTGATCCCTCAATGGCCGCCGCGCACATCATTTGCATGACAAATAAGAAAATCGTTTCCGGGCATTCCTCACTCGCGTATTTCTCACCAAAGCCAAGCGTCGTTTGTGTCTCAATCGAGTAAATCATCATGGCCACAAAATTGGGTACACCATAAATGCAAGGATCGTTGCCCTCGCCCAAACGTTGTCCAGTTATTGCATCGAAGAGGAAATCGCCATGCGAATAGGCGACCATATAGCACAAGACACCAAAGAATATCCAGCTGAGAAAGTAACTGCCCAGAAAGAGCGTGAGCATGTATTTCCATTCCAATTCGATCTGTTTGGGCGGGAAATTCCATTTGAATTTGCATAATCGATATCGTTAGCGCCAGCAGTTAAGTGTTATCGTTGATCATAGTGATTGACGTTTGGAATGAACGTTTGTATCGAGTGATTGCTCGATATCGATTTCGTTAGTGATTGACGTTTGACAATGAATGCTTGGAGTAATCGATTTTGTTAGTGTCAGCATATGAAGAGTTATCGTTTCGAGAATGAATTTTACGCCCATAAAGCATATTTGTATCGACTGTAAACCGACAGCACTGAGTTAATTTATTATCGATGAGAATGAATTTTGAATGCGGCGCCCAAGTAAAATGTTTGTTATATTTATTTTAGTTAAATTATGTGAGTTTATTTGGTTTAGTATATGCTAAATGCTAAATGTTACTTTCTCCCTTTCGCCGTTATGTGGCTTAGGTATGTGTTTAAATTTGAGCTTTGTTGTCGTCGGCGATTCGTTAGCCAGTTCATCCAATTTACGCTGAATGCTGGGCGTTATGCTATAGATATTCGATCGCTCACGCGTTAGCTGCTGTGTCTTGTTGCTAGCCTTGTGGCCAAACAAGGATCTTACCAGTGTGGTAATGGCATCGCGCATATAGCGCCACGATTTCTCCGGTATTCGGCGAAAGACAACATTCTCATGCCCATTCTTCTCCATAACCCGATGCATAATCCTTCGCCTGCCATCCGCATCTGAGTCGGGGCTGAGCTCAATGGTGCTGCCCGACCAGTCCATATAAGGAAAGCTATAGTGGTGATATAAGTGAGACTTGAGTAGCTTATATAATATATATATTGAAGCTTAATTTTGACCCACTTTTGTTCGCTGCGCGTCTCCAAACGGTCGACTGTCTGCTTGGATTTCCGTCGTCTTCGCACACAGCTCGGACTTTCCGGATAATAATCGACTTCATTGTCATTGACAATCTCCTTCTCTGGGGATCGGGCCAAGGGTTTGGGATTTAGCGGCCTTGGCTTGACAGGCATCGATGTGGAGCGTTTCATTTCGAGCTTCTCAGCGCTCATCGTCCCACGCATAGACAGTAACTGAGATTTGTTTTTCTTGTCTAATTGCCCTCAGCAATTGAGCAGAACGAAAAAATATTTCACTTGTCGTTTTAATTAAATTAAATTGCAGCGCACGGAGCTGACGCTCAAGTTGTTTGACTGACTGACCGAATGGCACTGAATCCGCGTCCGAGTAGGGCATCAAAAGTGTGTACATCATCTCACTTACATATATGTATCTACATACATATGTGTATTTTAATTTATTTATTATCTTCAACTCGCCTCTGGCTGTGTTTGTGCATCCCGTGGAGAGATTAGATCGTCAAAATGTTTCCACTTTATTTAATTTCTTCTGATTAGAATGCATACATTATTTCTTACAGCAAATATTGCCATAACTACGGCAAATTTCAGTTGACAAGTTTATCAAAAGAGATTTGTTTACATTGTACCGCTGACTTCTGCTATCAGCTAATGCAATTTTGAATACGCGCGCGCACACAAGAGTTGTCTAATAAGACACTTGAAATGTTATCGCTAACATGCTTAGAGATATAAAATATAGCGCTTTAATCGTTTTTACTCGAAAAAATCATATTTATTATTTTTCACAATCGGCAAAAATAAAATAGATTAATAATCTATAAATAAATTAATAATCTAATCTATATTTTTATTTACATTTACTTAAACTTCTTTTTTTTCAGCCCATAATTATGTTTATCGGTAGGCCATTTTGTTTGCGAATAAGATATTCTTTTTAAAAATTTAATTTTGCACACAATAATAAATATTTCAAATAAAATTAATCTAAAATCTTTTAAATTTTGTGTGAACTTATTACTATTGTCATTCGTGGAAAGCCACTATTGCAACAAATTTGGTCACATTGCATAGCTAAGAAATATCGAACATATCGATACATAGCTGTCCGCAGCCAACTTCACGTTCTGGCAGTGTGTGTCACTGACACAAACGAGCAGTACTTGGAACTCGCAGCACGCACGTATCTCGTTGTCGCTCGGTTTAGCTTTAGTGTCTACAAATTTGAGATACGTCGTCGATGCGTTAGTGAAATTGCTTAAATTGATGAAATCAACGCAGCTCAATTGAAGTGCACACTAATTTAATTGTGTTTCCAGTGCAATTTTTGTAAAAATGTCGTGCGCGTGTTGTTAAACAAGATGAAATAAATTGGAAAGTGTGAGTGAGAAAGAGAGAGAGAGAGCATATTATAACTTAGTGCAAATGTTTGTGTGGCTAGCTAAACTGAATTATGCTTAAAATACAATTTTTATAAATTGCCAACAAGCCAATATTTAACAAGCAACAACCATTGCAAGACAGAAAAATAGCAGCAGCAGCGTTTAAACAGGTAAATAATTGGCAGCGATGACAAAAAAAATTTACAATTTATGTGGCAAATATGCCATTGATAAATTTATATTAATACATATACATATATGTATATAAAGCTATAAATATGTGGTTTATAGCAAGGGCATATAAGTATCTATAAGTGATGTATGTATTTATTATAAAGAATATGTATATATTGGTGTCGCCGTTGCGTTATTTCGTTGTGCCCAAAAGAGAGATACGAAATTCCCAGAAACGCATTTTCTAATTTAGACCGATTTCTGAGAAGTGACAGACAGCCAAGCGAGCCAACAACAGCAGCAGCAGCAGCAGCTCAACAAGACGAACAACAATGCGCACACAAACAGACACTCACACACACACAGACACACACATGCATATGCTCGCTCTCGTGCTCACACAGAGCGACTTAGCAACAACAACAGCATAGAGAAGACAAAAGCAAAGGGAGCGCGGCAGTTGGCGGCTGCTGATGTTGGCAGCTGCTGTTGCTATTGCGGCTATTGAATGAAATGCTGCTGCTGCGGCTGCAAACATTTAACACCACAAGCCAAGTTGAAGCTGGCCTCACACAAACACACATACGCGCGCCTCTAAAGAGAGAGCGAGAGCGAAACTTGACTCAATTCGCCTGAAGCCATACTTCATACACACTCGATGTCGGCAGCGACGATATTTTTTTTTCGACTTACCCTTCACAAGAAAAGGTGTTATTAACTTTGTTGTTGTCTGTAATGCACACACACACACACACACACACAGAGTTTTTTGATCATTCTTGTTAAAAGCGGGTTTTTGACCAGCTTCTTCCGCTCATTTCCTTGAAATTTGTATTAAAAACTTTTTTGAGTGCATTTCTGTGGGCTCTCTGGCGACTTTAATAGCTTTTCATGTGAAATTGAAATTATTTCAAACACACACACACACACAGACGGGAGAAACAAGGATAAGTGTAATTGGGGCGTTGCTTAATTGGCTTGTCTAGATACGCCCGCGAGCCAAACGATATTTACGGCGAATATGCCAAATTGTCTGCAACGAAGAGCAAATAAAAAAAGTTGAGCCCTTTGAGTATGTTTCACGTTTATCGTGTTTGTTCATGCGCAGCTGCTTTTTGCGTTAAGTGCTTTCAAAACAAATAAAACTGGAAAATGTGGATAGCTAAAAAACAAATTTTAGGGAATTAGTCATGTAATGTGAATGCAAACAAAAATCACTTTCAGTTACAGTCAATAGATGTGTCACAATTTATTTATTTATTTCGATAAATACAAAAAAAAATTCTGTCTAATTTTATAACTAAAGCAACTTTTATAATCAATAAATTCTAGCATTTGGTTCGGGTATTCGAGCAGCTGTTTCTTATTAATCTATAGTATATATGTACTTTATGACAAGCTAACGGAAATGCATAAAAAAAAGCAATTATCAGCTTATTTTTGTGCATTACTCATGAAAAATAAAAATGAGCTGACTTGAAAAAAAGAAGAAAAGCATATATTATGAATTTCCTTAAATTACTCAAGTTACAATTTTTTTTATTATTAATTTTTATTAAGTCAGTATTTTACATACATATAATTCATTTTCCCTAGTTGCAGATTTTTTTTTGTATTTTGTGATATCCCACGCATAAACCTAACACCTAAAGATTGCCATTCTCTATGCCCCCACCTCGTGCTCTTTATCCCTATTGGCTTATGCTCAGCTGCTGCTGTGGCTATTATTGTTTTTTCTTCTTTTCTTTCTCTCCTTCTATTGTATTAGTGTTTGTTATACGATTTACGTGCAGATTTCGTGGAAATTTGTTGTTGTTGTAATTTTATGTTTTCTTTCTTCATTTTGCGCTCATTGTTAATTGTTCGCGTGAATTTGTTCAATTGAAACGCAATGCCAAAAGTGAAATGTGTTCAAAACACTCAATTTTTATTTAAGTGGAATTCATTTTAGTTGTTTATCTGTTTGTTTTTATACTTTTGTTACTTTGCTCTTAATTGTATTTCATAGTAAATCATTGAATCTACATAAATATGTATGTATGTATGTATGTATGTATGGCTAGCCATATAAGTTGCGTATATTGTTTATTATTATTATTGTTGTTTAGTTGAGAAACCTGTTCATATTTGGATGGCTTCAAGTTTGTGAACGTGTTTTGTTTTGTTTTTAATATCATCTGGGTCGCTTTCGTAAGTAGCAAATGGTGACGACCTAATCTATATTTGCCAAAGCTTTGCCCAGTTACCAATTACCAGTTACACTCGGTCCATATGCTTTTTCTTATGGCGCTCACACCCCCAATGACCCCCAACCAAGCAAATCCAGTTCCATAGTTCCAGTTCCAGTTCACTTTGTATCTAAGCCACTTGCTCATGCCCAAGTTGTCACTCCACTTGTGTGTGTGTGTGTGTGTGTGTGTGTGCACATATTTGCCTTCCATTTCCATGGAAAACGAAGCGCTTTTGATTGTTCTTGGAATTGTTGTTTCCCAACCTCCTCTCTGTCTTTCTTTCTCTTTGTGCGCGCGTCTGATAAGCGCACTGTGTATATTCACTTGAATACTATCAGACCGTTAAACACTGTGATTTTCGTGTGAATTGTGATAAGTAGCATTAATTCCACGAGTGTCACAAGCACACAATTTTCTCTATGCACCAGTGTTGCCGTTTTTTTGACGAGCATAAATAGCTAGATCAAAAAGAACAACTAAGAATGCTCTAGTCGGGTCTGCCCGACTACGAGATCGCCTGAACCAAGTCCGAGGCGGTGTTTTAAACAATCTAGCTTACATCTATTACCCGTACATATTACCCTCTGCGCGCACACACACACGCACACATATACATACACAAGCACGCGCGCCGCTTACTGCTTACATGAATTAGCGGTTGCGCTTGGGCTGCATTCTGGGCAGCATTATGAGAAAATCACTGTTAAATAACTTCGGTTCTAGATCTACTTTCTTAATGAAATTTTCAGGACATAATATTGACATCTAGAGGTGTATATATACGAAATCCCAATTCCCTAGTATTTGAAATACGTTTTTTTCCACTTATGGGGCTAATGGGGGAAGGTATCCAAAATTTAAAAAGTTTATGATCTGTATTTACATCACAGCAACCTACATAGTCAATTTGGTGTCTCTAAGTTTTATGGTCTATAAGTTATAGCTTAAAAACAAAGTCAAAATATCGATTGTTATCGATAATAAGAAAATAGGATGAGTTATCGAAAAAAAAAATAAACTTGTACTGCGAATGGTATACAAGAATATATATAGAATATATGGTATACAAGAATATATATATATATGGTTTACGAGATCACTGCGTTCATACGGACGGACAGACGGACATGTCTATATCAACTCAGCTCGTCGTCCTGATCAAGAATATAAATACTTTATGGGGTCTGCCACGCCTCCTTCTGCCTGTTACATACATTGTCACAAAACCATTATACCCTGAAAAAAAAAATTGCAAATTTTAAGTACAATTAGTAGAATTTGTTAATTTTCCTTTCTTTTTTTTCTCACTAAAGACATTTTACAGTTCCTACTCAATATTATCTAAAATCAACCTTATATTTGCTGAAATGAGAAAAAGGTGAAAACCAGCTAAATCGGTTTTTCAAAAAGCTATATTTCCCGCTTCGCGCAATTGCATTTCCAAAAAAGCTAGATCTGACGGGAAAAAAGCGGAAACGGCAACACTGGTATGCACTCGCAGAGTCGAAAGGTTGGCTTTATTAAAGTTCCTGAAACGCAAATCAAAGACTAACTTGTTCTAATTTATATTGTCTTATAATCAACATCTTTTTATACCCTTGCAAAAAGGGTATATTAATTTTGGTCAGAAGTTTGCAACGATATATAGCTACGCCCTTTGGGGGCGTGGCAAATCGGATAAAACTATATCTTCTACAGTTTTGAAGCTAGAGCATCCAAATTTGGAAAGTAATATACTTTTGGCCTCCCCTTCAGATTGATCAAAAAGTTATATATCCACGCCTACTTGGGGCGTGGCAAATCAGGAAAGTCTATATAGTGCTTAACATAAATCCTCCAATATTTTAGATGCTGTTAAAGCCAGAAACTTGAAACTTAAAACATATATTTGTATCAACCACCCCTAGAAAAAAAGATAAAGAATCGGATAAAACTATATCTTCTACAATTTTACATCTACAGTTCCAAAAATTGACACAGGCGTTAGGCTTCACCGTTTGAAAAATTATATATATCCGCCTCTTGGGGGCGTGGCAAATCGGAGAAAACTATATCTTCCAAAGTCTTATAGGTACACAAAATTTGATATATACATAGGTTACTGTTGCCCTGCTCAATAGATTGCCCAAAATTGATATATATCCAATTGTTGGGGGCGTGGCAAATCAGAAAAAACTGTATCTATATCCTTTGCAATTGCAAGGGTATTACCAAACTTGGCCGAAATTAGCCCATCCCTCTAGTTATAACTATCCCAAGTGACAGACTTGTCTATTGCAATCATGTACTTACATTAAGTAACAGTTATTCAGTAATGTACTTACATTAAGTAACAGTTATTCAGTCGCGCGCATTGCACATCTCTGGTTGACACACACACACACACACACAGGCCTTGCTTTTACCGTTGTTATTTATCAATGAAATTTTGTGGAACGCTTTGATTATCTTTACAGTTGCCTGGAACTGCGCTATGTGTGCGTGTGTGTATGTACATCATGTACTATAATTTACGGGTTCGTTGGTTTTTGTTTTCCCCTATCGGCTTCCGGCTGAAGGCAATCGTAATCGCTAAATTTATAAATTTAATCGTTGCTATTATTTATTCATACATACATATGTATATATTTTCTGCCGAACCAATAAAGAGCGCCGAATGTCCCGCTGAATTGTTCAGTTGACATTTGTGGACTGTACGCGAAGGTAATTGCTATAAAATATCATGCATTGCCTTATTTGGCAATTTTCAAGTGCTTTTTGATAATAGTGTGAAGCCTACCTCAATAAAAAGGGGCACAGGTATGTGCTGTATTTTTTTTTAGGAATTAAAGACTGCCTGTTAAAGTAGCATATCTGTATATATGTACATACATACATATATATTCTATTGAATGAAGTGAATGATTTATAGTATTTTATAGAGAACTACATATGTTGGTTTAATCGCGTGGAAACGTGTTAGCTTCATAAGGATTCTAAAATTCATACTATATCGAAATGTTACTACTTTATCTACTACTATATTGCTACTACTAAATATATATATAGTGTTATATATAGTATATTTTATACTTATATAATTAATATACTATAGCTCGTACTTTATTAGCTTCTTATATATTCCTATATCATAGAGCTTCTATATTTATCTACTACTATATCAAAAATCTACTACCTTATCTACTACTATATTGCTACTACTATATATACATATAGTTTTATATAGTATATTATATACTTATATAATTAATATAGTAAAGTTTGGACTATATTAGCTTCTTATATACTCCTATATCGTAGAGCTTCTATATTTTTCTAGTACTATATCAAAAATCTACTACCTTATCTACTGCTATATATGTACATTTCTATATAGTATAGCTTTTAATTTATTAGATTCTACAATATATACTCCTATATCATAGAGTTTCTATTGTTATCTACTACTATGTCGAAAATCTGCTACCTTATCTACTACTATATTTGTAAATTCCTATATAGTGTAGCTTTGACTTTATTATATTTTACAATATAAACTAATATACTATATCGTAAAGCTTCTACTTTATTTACTACTAAATCGTATAGCTACTACTTTATCTACTACTAAATCGTATAGCTTCTACTTTATTTACTACTAAGTCGTATAGCTACTACTTTATCTAATACTATATCTTATAGCTTCGGATCTAACTACGCCTAAGCACATCAAAAAGCTTTTATCCGTATTTTATCTTTAAAGTTTCAATAATAAACGTTCCTTCCGGCTATTGTTTAATAATAACTTTTATCTAATATCTTTTCTACATTTTTTTTTAATTCCTTCTCCTTCCTCCTTCGTTCTTTATCGCAATTCTGATGCTTTGAATTTTTAGTACAAAAGCTGCTTTATTTCTTCCCATTCACCGTTAGACATTCGTTTTGTCATGTTCATAATTTGTATCTTGAGCATTAGCATAACAAAATACGTACACAAAGATACAAATGTATCTAAATGTGTGTGCGTATGTACAGATCTGCGTATTTCTATCTGTATCTGTATCTAAACATGAATAGGCCGAACCCATATTTCGGGGCACAGCCCGCAGCTGGACTCAAGTAAATTGTTGGCAAATTAAGTTGAAATTTTGTTAGTGCTTACGTTTAATCAGAAACGCACACATACACGCACACGCACATATACACATACATATACATTATAGGGGCTGCGTACCTTTGAACAACTTCATGACTTCACCAACCATGTGAGTACCGTGTGCATACATATTTTCCGAGAATCACAATATACATATGTATGTATGTATGTATGTATGTATGTACACACACACATATGTAGGTGTATTGTATGGTGGATTTATCATGAGAGCCTTTCAGCGCCGCAACGAATTTCTACGAATTTCGCCACTTTTCACATTCATGTTAATATTATTATTATTGTGCTACTACCTCTTATTCTTCTTCTACTACTTTTGTATTATTCTGCTCGTACATCTGTATTATCGTGTATGTACATACATATGTATATGTTTACATAGAAAATTTATCCGCGCTGTGAGCGCTGATAATGCGATTACCCAAAATTCGCGATAACAAAATAAAAAAAAAACCAAAGTAAATATTTAAGTATGCTTAAGCTCTGTCTTAAATTGAAATTGTTTTAAAAGTATAATTAAATAATAAAAAAAAAATGCTTTTCATTTCTTGAGCTACCCTAATGTAACTATTAAATTACTCTTCAAACACTGACTACACCTAGTGCAGCCAGCTAACTGTTAACTGCACTCGTCAAGCTTTCCAAGAAAAATATAATAATAAAATTAAAGTGACCAACTAATTAGTACACTTGAAATCTTGCTATAAACAATACACACACACACACACATTCATATCAAATAGTACACACATATACATATACTCGCTTATAAACAATGGCATCTTATGAGAATTAGATTTGATTATTTTTGCTATTTGTATTGTTTACCTACGTCAATGAGATTTCTCTAGGTATTTCAATAGCAATCGCCAAATCCCAAGCATATCAGTCACGAACCGCATGATAAGCGTACGAAGAACTAGATAGAGAAAGAGTATTTACGTGTGTATGAGCGAGCGAGATAGCATTTTTCGTACATAGATGAAAATAAAAATCAAGCTCGTGGGTGAGAGCAGTTGAATTCAGTGGAATTGCTAATTAAATTGGCATATGAAAAAGCCGAATTGCCATGAGAATTGTTTATGTTCATACTACAATTTCGAGCGAAGCGCAATGAATGGAGAAGAGCAAATACCTTTTGAGTTTTTTTTTTTTTTTGCTGTTTTGGCATGAGTGAGTGAGCGAGATGGCGGGAGTGGGCAAAATGAAAACGTAATAAATAAATCTCATTTCAATTTTCTTGCGAAAAAATATCAAAATGAAATACACTTTCTCAGGCCGTATTGTACAGAGGCTCCTCTCCTCCTCCGCCGCACCTCTCGGCTTCGTTCGTTGCGCTCCTTTGGCACTTTGCGCTTTGTTGCCGCGCGCTCTGCTTTGCATGTGATTTTGTTTTCAAGCGAAGTTCATTTGCGAATTCCAAGTAACTGAAAAGCGAAAAAACGAAAAAAAAAATTGAAATAAAGAGCAAGAAGAAGCAGCAGTAGCAGCCAACGGAGCCAGTGAAGCGACGGCAACAAAAAGTAATTGAATTCGCTTTAAAAATCCTACGCTCGTCCGTCTGTCTCATTCGTCTTTGTTGTCTACCTATATAGCCCTATCCTGCTTGCTAACTTCGCCTCGCCTCGCCTCACTTCGCCTCGCCTTCTGTGGCTTTTGTTGTTGAAGTTGACTTTTTGCTCACGCTCACGCTTTAGTTTTGCACTTGCTCGCTCGCTACTCACTCAACTACTACAAGAGCCGCTCGCCTAGCCCCATCCTTCTCTCTCCTGTGTCACCTGCTTCTCCTGTTCGCTTGCACTGACCGCAATTCATTTTGTTTTGTTTTGTTGTGACAATTTCAGCGTAAAAACATGACAATAGGCAGCAACACCAGCAACAGAAGCAGTAATTTCGCCTTTTCCTCACCCATTCAAATGAGTTTTTAAATGCGGCGACTGGGATGGATGGAGCGAAGTTGTGTAGAGTTAAGCGGGTGGCGAATAGCTGGGAATTCGCTTCCATAAGATACGTGCACATAGTTTCATGTTTGCCAAACTGCTGCGATTTAAGTTTCAGCAAAGCTTTAAATTTCTCAATACTGAATTGGAAAAGTTTTATCAACTGTTTTTCTTACGACTCCCCCAACAAGTTTTGACCAAAAGTTTAGTTGCTTTGAACTTTTTACTAAATACAAAGTCAAATAAAGCGAGTTTGTATTTGAGTGCTATACAACATTTGATACTAGAGAATTGCAGAAAAGAAAATTAAAATAGCGCGCAATATTCACAGGTGCCTATTAGAAAAAGTTCCTGCTACCAGTCATATACAAATATATAAATATGTCGCGCCCCCTATATTCTATAGAGTTTACTGTGAAACGTTTATCAGCGTTATTTTTTTTTACCACGAACAAGTTATGTATTAGATCATTATCTGTATTTGGATTTCTGATGAAATTTCGCATTGTCTGCAGCACTTCCAGCTCATGGCAACAAAGCAAAAAATAAAAACGTAAAAAAAATGAAGAAAGAAGGTACGAAAACGCGGGCTCGCTCGAAACGCCAGGCTGGCTACTCGATGCACGTCGTAGCAGTCGCTCCTGTGACTCATGCCCCAACGTCTAAACTACCTAGCTACCTACTTAGCCTTATACTATACATATGTATATATATATATATGTATGTGTGTGGTAGCTTTTTAGAGCGGGGCTATGCGGTTTTATCTGGTATGCTTTAACTTTGTGAGTTTCCATTGAAAGTTGTTCGTTCATCGTTTGTCATGTCATGCGGGTCGGGATTTCATCATTGTCATAAATAATATACACATACATATATAATATATGCATATGTAAAGGTATAATTTGTTCTGTTGGGCATTTGTTTATAAAATTAGCGAAACAAAACGAATCGTGTCATATGAATTGATTCATTCGCGTTGGGAAAGGTCGTATTGCAGCACGTGCAACCGCTATTCAGCCATAGATGGCGCCACATATCAATTAGCCTAACTAACGGTGAACGAGAGAAAATCCAATTAAAATATTAAATTCTAGCTAAAAATGTATCAAGCGTTGCCATATCGAGCTTTGCCTTTCGGCGCTCTATCGCATTTCCGGGAAGTACAAAAAGCTCAAATGTTTTTTCCCCATTTTAGCCTTAGTATTATTTGTATCTATACCCTATCTTTATACGGTGTACGAGTTGTTAATTGTTTTAACGAGCAAGCAAAGTCTGAAAGCGTTTCCATGCGCCTGCAATGCGGGTGAAATTTCCCAGAAATCGACGAAATACATATAAATACGGTTGTAATTATGAATAGCCATAACTACGCAGCAATTGGGGAAGTTCAGTTGGAAACTCACTGATTACCAATTAGCGATACGAAGTTGCATATATATTTCTGTTGAAAAGCCAATTAAATGTTCTCTGAATTATGTGAACTACGATTTATGACCGAGCAAATGAATTCTAAAGGTTGCGAAAGAGATAATTAGATTAATTGCTGAAAGATTGATGTATTAAATTGATATTAAAAAGCTCATTAGTTTCAATAATAGGACTGATAATATAAAGGTCTTTAGCTTTCACAAAAAAAACAATTTTTGTAGTTTTTCCATTCTATGACTTTTCTAATTACATGGGTATTTCTCTTTATTCAACAGTAAAGAATATTTTATTCAAATTTTTTTTCTGAAAAGTTTCGTAAACGTTTTTTAAGATTGTAAATATATTATAGAGTTTAACTAACTTATTCATTTCTAATTTCTGGAAATTTGTAATTTATTGAGCGCTTACTGTCATTGTCTATCGCCTGATCGGTGATCTAATGGTTCAATGGAATAGCCATATAAATGACGGAACTCTTTTTTTTTGCCAACATTTCCAGCTGTTCTCTTTTGCCACTTTTTTTCGGGGGGCCTAGAAAGTGACTCATTAGAGCAAAGTCTGTCACGGTTTGCCCTTGAATTGGATGACACATCTCATTAGCTAGCATATTTGAATTGCTGCGATAAGGATTCCGAGTCATACTCCAAGTCCCCCCATAATAAAAAAAAAGAAACGAAATAGTTCGCGTCAGACAAACTGGAAATCGTTTATACGAGTCGCGTTATCAATGAATCTCGCAAGCGCAATTCCGCTGAATGAACGCTTACTGTGTAAACTTGAATGCGACTCGTGGGTGCAGGGTTTTTTTTCTGCTTCTGCTGCGTTTTTTATTACAATTTCAATGATTTGTGAAATTAGCAAATGAGAAATGCAAAATGTGTGATAAACAAAAGAAGTTACGATAGCTTGAATGCAAAATATTACTTAGAATCGATTGATTAGCTCATTAGAATGAACGAATGAACTTGTTCAATAATCAGTTACATTTAGAACTATTAAAGTTAAATTGTTAATGAAAGATTTCATTGGTCATGAACGATTCATTATACATATTATTATTATTATATTAATCGTTCGATTGATTTGCTCATTAGAATGCACTAATGAAATTGTTAATGATAGATTTTATTGATCATAACGATACTATAGTATTATTATTATATTATATTATATTATTATTTTTATATTATATTGTATTATTATTATTATTATATTATATTATATTATATTATATTATATTATTATTATATTATTTTGATATACTATTGAGAATCGTTCATTACATTGTATTAGAGCATCGTTCGATTGATTAGCTCATTAGAATGAACGAATGAACTTGTTAATGAAAGATATGAACGATTCGTTATATTATTATATTATATTATATTATATTAATATTATTATTTTTATTAATATATTATTATTATTATATTATTATTATTATATAACATTGAGAATCGTTCGATTAATTGGCGCATTAGAATGAACTAATGAATTTGTTCAATAATCAGTTACATATAAAAGTTCAATTAAAAATAAAAGATTTTATTGTTCATGAACGATATACTAGTTCTTTAGCTATGTATTGCATATTAAGTTCCTTAAGTGAATAATATGAATGTTTCCTGTAAATCGAATCGTAATTGAACATTTGCGATTATTCATCAAATTGAACTAGAATTCCCCAGCTTTAGCTTACACGCAAATCGCCTTGTCTAAATATAGCATCAATCATTACGTTATTTTACGTTACGTTACGTTATAAAGATGCTGTCGACAGGCGATGCGTGGGATTGGTATGCGCTCCATTGTTTTTAATGGGCCATTCCTTGAGCAATGCGTTAGTCAGTTTCCATTATTTCTTGCGTGTGTGGGGGAGAGAGAGTTCCACTTGGCAACCAACTGCTGTGAAAGCAAATACAAATGTCTCTCTCTCTTTCTCTCTCTCTGTGTGCGTGGGGGGCTCTTCTATAGCATCTGCATGTGCATTTAATTGCTTGATTCCAACTTCAACTCCACTTTAAGTCTCGTAATTAAGTCAGCAAACTAGAAACAGTAGCTATAGTAGATAGGGAGGGGGCCTGTCGCATTTTTGTTGCTGTAGGTCAAGACATTTCACACTCGGTTAAGCGACTGTGCGACACTTGAATGGATTGTTGTGAGAAAATTATAATTTTGAAAACTAACGCGAATAAAGTGCAATTTCCATTACATAAGCAATTATTCAGTTAATGCAAGAATTTCCTGTTCAGAAAATTAAATCAACTTTTCTAGAAAATATAAATATTTTGCTTTAAAAATTAAAAATAGCAAAAAAAACCGTTTTAGCAATTAAAAGTAGTATATTTTGTGCATTTAAAATTAAAAAGTGGCAATGCCTGCACTGAAAATTGAGTAATTTTTAATTAAATAAAAATGGTGGCAACGCCTTAAATTGAATCAGTACTTAAAATGACACCAAATAAAAATATGGCCACGCCATTAACCGTACAGCAGAAGTTTTAAAAAAATTTGCATAAAAAGGTGGCAACGCCATAAAAAGCAAATTTATAGTCGTTAATTTATTATCAAAATAATAAAAAAAAATATTTAATGTGATTTCATTTTTTTTTTACTATTTGCAGTTAAACGTAGCCGAAGCTCTGATTTGATAGATCAGAAGACAGTTTCCAATGGGTCTTCAATTGAGCAAGCGAACAGCAGACGTCGTTGACAGCAGCAGCAAAAGCAAAATTCATAGAAATTCCATTAGCAGCAGCAGCGAAGCGAATTCGGAGCAGCACCTGGCAGAATTGGCAGAAATCGTTGAAGCTGGCGGCATATACGCAACAACAACAACAACAACTAGAACAAGAACTGCTGAGGAGGCATTAGCGGAGGTGCGACAAATTATAATTAAAATACAATTGGCCAAAATGGAAAATGGCAATCAGGAGGAGGAGGAGCAGCGGGAGCAAGAGCAATTGCCGCTGGCAGAGGGCGCCGCAACGTCTGCTGCGGACGTCGTCAATGCAAATGAGCAGAGGGGCGCAGGTGCTAGTCGAACTGCGGGCAGTTCTTCAACGGAAGCGCCAAAAACAAACGAAAGACAAATCGTGAATAACAACCATTTAGCGGGAAGCGTTGCGTCGGCGTCGACAGCGGTTAGAATGATACAATTGCACGACGATGACGTCGACAACGTCGACGACGATGCCGAAGACGGCGAATTGGAAGTGGCATTATCGTCGCTGCTGCGTCGACGTCGTCGTAGCAGCAGCGGCGAAGCCGTCGAGTACTGCGAGGTGCTCGAGCCGCAGCCAGTCAACGAAATGTTGTCGAACGGACAACAACGTGCGCAAGGTAGGCACCAGAGCGAATTTAGCTAAAATACAGTTATTTATTTTTTTTTTCTTATTTTTTTTTCTAGCAACAGCCGCAAGCAGCAGCGGCAACAGCTGCTGTCGCAGTCGCAGCAGCAAAGCATTGTCAACAAATGGCACAACAGCCGCAGCGGCAGCAGCAGCGACATCGAAGCGACGTTGCTGCAAGTGCAAGTGCCGGGATGCGCTGCGTGGACTGCGCGGCATGCTGGAGTCCAGCACGAGCAGTGCTCAGGCCAACAAGGACAAAAAGGAAGCAGCGGCAGCAGCAGCAGCGCCTAGGAGTAAGCCACGCAGCAGCGCCGACAGACGTTCAACGCCGCCAACGCTAAGCAGCAGCAGCAGCGGCAGCGCAGCAGCAGCAGCAGCAATGCAGCTGCAGCGAATTCAACGCAATTCCGTGGCCATAGCCGAGCCGAGCCAATTGGCGATTTGGGCAGCGCCGGCGAATGGAATTGGCGATGTCATCATACGCATCAGTTCGCAGCCGCAGCCGCAGTTTGTAATGGAGCCAGCTGCCAGCTGCCTCAACACTCGCAATACGCTGCCCGTGGTCCGCTTGGTGCAGGCCACAGATGGAGCAGCTCCTGTTGCAGCAGCTGCAGCCATCCTGCCCATATCCATTGAGCAGTCGTGCCCCCCCTCGGTGAATGCGTATGGCGCCGGTGTAACGGTTCATTCACAAATCGATTTTATGCATTGCTTGGTGCCGGATCTGGAGCGAATAATCAACAGCAGCTTCTACTGGGGCAAAATGGATCGGTATGAGGCAGAGCGTCTGCTCGAAGGCAAGCCGGAGGGCACATTTCTGTTGCGCGATTCCGCACAGGAGGAGTTTCTATTCTCCGTTACATTCCGCAAATACGGGCGTTCGCTGCACGCGCGCATCGAGCAGAGCGGCCACAAATTTAGGTGAGTCACAAATAAATATAACACTGGAATGTTCACTGGAATGCTGTGCAGAGTTCCAGTGCATCCTAGAGCAGAGAGCTGTGTTTAAAGTAGTGTTATCGATTAAATTGCTGATCGAAATGAACTTGTGAACTAGCGAATTAGAGGGAAGAGAACACTGGAATGTTCACTGGAATGCTGTGCAGAGTTCCAGTGCATCCTAGAGCAGAAAGCTGTGTTTAAAGTACTGTTATCGATTAAATTTCTGATCGAAATGAACTAGTGAACTCCACTCTCTAATTCGATAAGTTCCTGAGTATCCTAGAGAGGAGTTATGTTATCGTTCAAAATAAGTTCAATTGAACGAATCATGAAATTGAACTTTAACTATGCAATTTATTTGACTCGCAATTTTAATTTGTTGAACAACCTCTTTCAAGCTAAATTGCTTTTCAAGCTAAAAACACTTAAATCTCTAAATAGCGTTTCTAGCTAAATTTTTTTCAATTATTCAATTGTAGAAAAGTTTTCTTAACTCTATAATTTTTCTTCTTCTCTTAGCTTTGATTGCCATGATCCTTGCGTGTTTGCTGCTTTAACGGTAACCGGGCTGCTGGAGCACTATAAGGATCCGTCGTGCGTGATGTTCTTTGAGCCCTGCTTGACTATGCCGCTGCATCGCCGACAAACGTTCTCGCTGCAGGAGCTGGCACGTGCCACAATCGTCTCGAATACCTCATACGATGGCATCAATCAGCTGGAGCTGCCAGGACGGCTTAAGAGCTATCTCAAGGAATATCACTACAAGCAAAAGCTGCGCGTGAAGCCATGCGATGCGCACACACCTGCTCCGTATTATGCCAACATATAGTCCACGGCAACTTTGGCGGTGGCGCCACCTATTGTTGAGTTGCCACCAGCGGGTTTCTCCTACTACGAGGATGTGGACAGCAGCGGCAGTGATTGCGATGACGACGAGGCGGTCAACATACACGTCTCCTACGTACAACATGCGGAGGTGGTGGCACAGCTGCGACAGCCACAACAGCAGCAGCAGCAGCGACAGCAGCAGCAGCGACAGCAGCAGCAACGTCAGCTGCAGCAGCAATTGTTGCGACTGCCGAATCGCATGTTTCATGCGCTCGCTCGGCTCTCCGCCAATCTGAACTGTTACCAGCCCAACAAAGGTGTCGCCTGATGTACACTGAAAGAAAAGAAACTACAACTAAAAAGCAAAACCAAAACACAATTAGAGACAATCCCAGTGCATCGCCAACAAAAAACAAAAAACAAAAACTAAAACATAAATAATCAAAATATGATATAGTTAATGCAAATAGCATAAAGTAAAGTAAACATAAGTATTAGCTAAACAAACTGAAAGATCCTCTCCTATATAAAGTAGGCATGTCTGGTATTATATATCTATATATATATATATGTGCGTGTCTGATCCGTTCTCGCTCCGCATTTGTTTTCCAAAAAAGTATTTTAGTAATGCAATTGCGTTTGTTAAAGTATTTTATTTAATGTTTGTATATTTTGAAAATTTTATGTGTATATATATTTTATGAATATATAACCCAACTTTACCCCCACACATAGGCATATCTAGATATTATATTATATATATAGCGTAAAACTCTCTCATTAGCCAAATTGAAAAAAAAAACAAAATTTAATTTATGTGTACATCAAAAAATAGTATTTTATTTATTTATTCTAATTGTAATTCGTGGCTGCGCTTCAACTATATATTTATATATAAATTCTAAAATTCCCCCAATTGTGTGCTGCAATTTGTAAATAAACAAATATATACCTAAATATATATATATATGCATAAGCATTAGTTTATATTTAAATACTCCTACTAGGTGGTTGCTGTTAATCGTAAATATTACCATAAATATAACTATATATGTGTAAATTATGCCGTTGTTTCAAAACCTATACAAATAGTTACATATCGGAATGTTGTACATGATGACTATGAGAACAAATAAAAAACAATAAACAAAACCGAATTAAAAAAAGAATTTATTTTATAAAAATATATGGATTAAGAGCGAGTTACATTTTATCTGTTTCAAAATAAGTTTTCTATTCTAAATTCACTTCTACAATATTCAAACATTCAAATACCGCGCGTAAATTAAGTAACGATAATTTGCTGCTTATCAACACTGTGCTTGCCCAGCCCTGGCATTTATCGAACGACCGCCACTATTTGTTTTGCCATTCACGCAGAACCTCTACATAGTTACGGTCACATTTCTGTGTCGTAGCATCTTGTTTTGTTTAAGTGAATTTAGTTGTATTTATTATTACGCACAAATAACAAAAAAGCCATAAAATGTTGACATTGACACGCTGCGCTTTGCTGCTGCTCTCGCTGAACGTATGCGGTAAGCTGTTCCTTGTAGTTAGTTAAGCTATATGCACTAAATCAAATGTTGGGTGTGGTCTGTGAAATGTTTATTAATTGAAATTTGATTTTCGTTACTCATTAATTAGGCAGCTGGGCCATACGCTGCTACCAGTGCTCATCGGATCAAGATCGCAAAGGTTACGACAGCTGCGGCGCCTACAAGGCCTTCAATCGCACCGAGCACATTTCCATCGAATGCAACAGCGACGAATCCCATATGCCAGGATCCTTCTGCATGAAGGTAATACAGCAAGGACCACGTGGTTTCATCTGTGAGTAGTTGGCTCTATATAGTTGCTGCAGTTGTTATAGCTATTTTCTATCACTAGGGGATGGTCGCTGGCGTCAGGTAATACGCCGCTGCGCCTCTGTGTCGGACACAGGTGTCACAGGTGTCTGCAATTGGGGCGTCTACGAAAACGGCGTCTACTGGGAGGAATGCTACTGCTCCAGCGACAGCTGCAATGGAGCCAGCTTAATGAAGATGCACAAGGCGCTGCAGCTGCTGCTTGGCTTTGCTTTAATGGCAGCCGCTGCTACCTTCATGCGCAGCTAGAGACAGAGAGAGAGAGAGAGAGCGAGAGAGCTGCCTTCAACAAGTGCCTTCAGCTGATTTGAAAGCTCCAAGAAATTTAGAGTTTAAGCAAATTTTATACACTCAGCTACACATTCCGTCCACATTTTGTATTTAATTATAAGCCACAACAGTTGTACACCGAATCTCAAGAAAAAAGAAAAAAAAACAAATATTTGACAAAGCGAAATGTATTTAGTTTATTATACCCTGAACCCATTGAAAATGGGATATCAGGGTATAATGGTTTTGTGACAATGTATGTAACACGCAAAAGGAGGCGTGGCAGACCCCATAAAGTATATATATTGATCAGGACTATGAGCTGAGTCGATCTAGCCATGTCCTTCTGTCCGTCCGTATGAACGCAGTGATCTCGTAAACCATATATATATATATTCTTGTATACCATATATTCTATATATATTCTTGTATACCAGTACAAGTTTATTTTTTTTTTCGATAACTCATCCTATTTCCTTATTATCGATAACAATCGATATTGTGACTTTTTTTTTAAGCTATAACTTATAGACCATAATACCTAGAGATACCAAATTGACCATGTAGGTTTTTGTGATGCTAATACAGATAATAAACTTTTTAAATTTTGGATACCTCCCCCCATTAGCCCCATAAGTGGAAAAAACGTATTTCAAATACTAGGGAGTTGAGATTTCGCATATAGACACCTTTAGATGCCAATATTATGTCCTGAAAATTTCATTAAGAAAGTAGATCTAGAACCGAAGTTATTTAACAATCGATTTTTCATAATGCTGCCCAAGCGCAACCGCTAAATCATATACGCAGTAAGCGGCGCGCGTGCTTGTGTATGTATATGTGTGCGTGTGTGTGTGCGCAGAGGGTAACATGTACAGATAAATGATGTAAGCTAGATTGTTTAAAACACCGCCTCGGACTTGGTTCAGGGGATCCCGTAGTCGGGCAGACCCGACTAGAACGTTCTTGCTTGTATTTATATTATTATTATTTATATTATGCTAGTTTATATTTACATTGATATAAGTTAATCAGCTGTCGCGACGTTCACCTCATTGGCCAAGGCTTTTAGGCCGCTGTCCGCCCAGCCGGAGCTCGTGTCCTTGGCCACCGCCGAGTAGATCATGGTGGAGCCATCATCAAAGTGCTTCATCGCCAGATAGGAGCGTCCATGCTCCAGCCAATAATGCATTTCGTCCGGTTGCTTGTTCACATCCGGTTGAGCCTCACCATTATACTTAGAGCAAGCCAATCAGCAAAGGAATTATATATATATTAGTATTATCTACCCACCCACTTCTCGTAGAGCCGCAGTGGCTGATGGGTTTGCGTCCAGCGCAGCACCCGCAGATAGAAGCTGAGAAATTTACGCACATAGCGTTTCGTTTCGATGGAATCGGTTCTATTGAACTTGGCCAAATCCTCAAGCGTGGTGCTGCATATGAAGCGATCCTTGGGCCTGGCCAAGGTCTCGCCTATGGCCGTAGCCACGCGCAGCAGGCACTCGAAATTCTCATCCAGTATTTGACTCACTGTGACACCATCGTGCGACTTGCGACCCATGCTGATTCCAAAACTACAATTTTGATGTCAAGTTACAAAACTGTATAAAAGTATCAAAATGTGGGTTTACAAAAAAAAAAAAAGAATGGGAATTTGATATGTGTATGTATATCTGGTATATGACAATTATATCTAAAATTCTGGGACTCATATAGTTTCTTTTTTTTTAATTTTGCTCTTG
Source organism: Drosophila gaucha (assembly GCA_035045545.1). Lineage (NCBI taxonomy): Eukaryota > Metazoa > Arthropoda > Insecta > Diptera > Drosophilidae > Drosophila > Drosophila gaucha. The sequence goes on from JAWNOY010000252.1 coordinate 2,712,316, forward strand.
ATTTGCAACTGTCGTTTGAGTATATCAGTAGGATTCGAACCCTTCTTCTAATAACTTATGTGCCTACGTATACCCCAAGAGGAGTTTTTACAGCTAGTCAAGACTCTAGTCAAAAATTAGTTTTTAAATATATATAAACTCGAGTATAAGAGTGGGAATTAAGGAATGTAAGTTTAGTAAAGTAAAGCTTTTACTTCTATAAGACCTGGTATAAGACTGAGCATGTGAACTCTTACACTAGCTTGCAAGATTTTAGTTAATCTTAGATTTATTTAAGCCAGAAATTAATAACTCTAAAAGTGTTTCTGAGGGGGTCTAAATTTTGACTTTGAGAGTCCTAAAAACAAATATTCAAATTTCCATCTCTCAAAAAGAGACAGATTTTATTGATCCAAAACATTTTTTCATCTTTTGTGCTCTAGATTGTTTCTACATTTAAATTTCAGTCCCACTGATACATAACTCTCACTTCCCAATTTAATTTGATTAATGTCTCTAAGACAGTTGCAAATAAAGAGAACATAAAAAAAAATTAAATAAAAAATAAAATAATATTTTTCAAAGATTTTGGGAAAAATATCATGCACCCCCTCTTGCTTTTTTCCGAAAACAATTTTTTTATTCACTTAAGAAACTTTGGGCTTCACTTTTAAATAGTTATTTATGAAAATATTAGCTGAAATAATAACTTTAAAAGTGTTTCTGACGGTGTCTAAATTTTGACCCAATTTCAGTTTAAAAATGTTATAAATTTTGACAAGTGTGAGTTGTGAGAGTCCTGAGGAACTGTTTTCAAACCTCCATAACTTGATCAAAAATAGACCAATTTTGCTCATCCGAAACATTTTCTTCATTTTCTTAATCAAAATTTTAGTCAGTTAGTTAAATAATTTCTTTTCGAGTTTTTCAAGTATTTCAAAGTAATTTTTTAAACATACTTTTTTTTTAATTTTGTGTATTGAAACTTTACTTTGAAACAATTTTTTTTTGAAAATATTAGTAAAAAAAAAATTAACCTTAAAAGTGTCTAAATTTTAAATAAATTTCAGATCAAAAATGTCATATATTTCAACAAGTGTGAGATGTGAGAGTCCCAAGGCCCTGCTTTCAAACTTTCATAATTGTGTCAAAAAAACACACACAGATTTTGCTGATCCGAAATATTTTCGATTCAAAACATTTTCCTCATTTTTATCGTCTGGAAATTTTGTTAATTTAAATTTCTTTAAAGATTTAGATTCCTTTGAAAAAAGGTTATATTAAAGAAATAAAGTATATATATATATAAAGTATATATATATTCTTGATCAGGGTGACGAGCTGAGTCGATTTGGCCATGTCCGTCCGTCCGTCTCTCCGTCTATCCGTATGTATGAACGCGTCGATCTTAAATTTTGAAATTTTGCACGATGGTCTGTGTATACAGCGCGCTTATCAAGTTTGTTTAAGATTTCGATTACATTTGTCGTTTGAATGATATCGAATAAAAATGCTACCGAGATTCAGTTTTTTGAACATATCTTTTACATCTTTTTTTCAAGACTCACCAAATTTTTCATTTTCTTCAATTTTTTTAAAATTTTTTTTTATATTTTCTCAAATCAATTTATTAAAGCCGCAATTTAATTTTTAGGCAAAACCGTATTTCCAATCAAATAAAAGCATTCAATGCTGAAAATTTGTTCAAAATCCGTTTAGTAACTCAGAAGTTATTAAGCAAAATATTTTCTCAATTAGCAAAAGCACGCTTTTTAGGCTTCTTTCTGTTGAATTCTTTCTTTATCACTGAATCATCCAGATCGGATGGCTATATCCTATAACTCCCATATGATAAATCGGCTATAAGAACTGTTTAAGTTTTGAATACCAACCCCATACATAAAAAGATATAGTATATATTCAGAAATTAGAATTTACCAAAGAAAAACACATTGAAATTAAGTTTATTTTTATTAACATTTATTTATGCAATTTCTTTTTGTTTTTTGATTTTGTCTTCAATATGTATACGTTTAATTAAACATTAACTTAACTGTTAATTAATTGTATAATTTGTTGTAAGATTCTTTATATGCGTAATGCCCAACTATTTCTGAAAAATTGCGCGTCCGTTAACAGTTTTTTTTATATTATGTTAAAAATTGTATGCTAAAATTCAAAGTTTTTTTTTATTATAATGTTTATTAGTTTTTTTTATGCCTTTTACAGTTACACTAAAATCGACTCTTTTTGCTAACCTTAAGTTTTCTATACCGGATATATAGCTTTACGATGAGTTAGGTAAATTAATTTTCTGACTAATTTTAATACTTATGATGAAAGATCGAATCGAATTGCAACAAAGTATTTCTTTCGAGTGAGTGCATGAAAATAAATAATTTATATTTTTTTTATTTTTTGCTAAGGTGCATGAGAGAGAAATCAGGACAAGATCAGGCTAAGCCCTAGGGCATAGCTCTATGAGCTTTACCATATGACATTCTACAATTTAACTGGCCCCCTCCCCTTCCACTCCCCCGGCCAGTGGCTCCACCAAGTTCCTTTACAATCCGAACGAAGTGAAAAATATTTGCTCAATTTTTTTGTATTTTGTTGATGGATGATCGATAATATGATCTGAAAACCTAGAAGAACTGGATGTATGTGTAAGAAGCTGAACAGAAAGCCAATGAAAATCGAGGAATTGAGAAATTGAATGCAGGGCAAATGCAAATGCTTGGGCGTTGCATAGATCGTAAGCTTATAGAATTGCTATATATATATATCAATGATATATTATAGAAAAAAATTAAAAACAAAATAAATATAAAATATATGTATGTTTATTGATTTCTATATAATTATAATACTGTATATATCTTTATATTTTGCTCAATAAAACTTCAAAACATGGCTCGAAAAAAAACATTATTTTGGGTTTAAAAATTAAAAAATAAAAATAATTTAAAAAAAAAATTTTTTTTTTAGTTTTAGTTTTAAATCAAATTATATATAATTTATTTAAATAAAATAAAAAAAACTGAATTTTAAGAAACTAATAAAATAATTTTTTTTTATTGTTTTTAAGTTTCCAAACTAAACAAAATAATAATTAAATAATTTATTATTTTAAAAATAAATATTTAAAAAAATGGTAATAAAAAATTATTATTATTTTTAATTTTAAATCAAATTATATTTCATTTATTTAAAGAAAAAAAATAAAATCATGGATTTTAGAAAAAAAAAATATTTTTTTTATATTGTTTCCAAATCTAACAAAATAATAATTAAATATTTTAATATTTTAATAATATATATAATATTGTTATTTTCATAAAATAAAACAAATTTATTTTTTTAATTTATATTTAATTTTTTTTTTGAAAAGTGGAAAATAGTTATTAAAATTTTTTTTTTTGAGTTATTTAAGTTTCTAATTAAAAAAACAAACATATTTTAATATTTTGATAACTAATATTGTTAAGTTATAAGAAACCATTTCCTTTGTTTTTCTAATTCCAAATTAAATTATATTTATAAATGTTTCTTAAGTTCGTAGTAGAAACGCTTCTTGTTCCAGAACTGATTTCAACTTTTAAGATATATACATATGTATATATATCATCTATAAAACTTTCAAGTTTTTCAACATAAGAACTATTAACTAGTATTATTTATATAAATTATAAGTGTTAAAATTTGCACAACTAGCGCATCGTTGGGTTTCTTTTTTCTAGTGATAATACTTTGCCACGCCCAAAACGCATTCGCCCACTCCCTTGGAGAGACAGGGACAGAGATAGAGACACATACACACAAACATTATTTAAGACTAGATTTAAACATTAAGCGTTTTACTGTTGTTGTTGTTCTTGCTGTTGTTGTTATAAACGAAATCACAAAGTGAAGCAGAAAGCACCAGTCGATTGCCAATTAGATTCCAATTGGACTACAATTCAAACCACAATGGGCGTGCGGGCATCCAAGGTTTTGCTGTCCGTCAACGTTGAGGACAATGAACAGGAGGTGTTGTTGTTGTTGTTGCTGGGATCCTCCTGCTCCTCCTCCTCATCGTCGTCAGCGTTGTTGTTGCTGGGCGGCGCATGCAGCTGCACTTGCTCCGTTATGGTGAGCGGATCACTGGACTCCGACTGTGGCGACTCGACACGTGGCGGCGGAGGCGTGTGCATCGCATACAGACAGCTGCTCGAGGTGGTTGAAATAGTTGAGCTGCTGTCCCCACTGGCAATCTCCTGTTCAGGCTGCTCTGGCTCCGACTGCAGCTGTGTGATGAGTGTCTCCTCCTCGCTGCTGGTCAACTCATTGAGCTCGGCGACTGTGCGATGAATGCGTATATGCTGCACCTCATCATCCTCGCCATCCACGTCCATTTGGCTGTTCAGCTCGTAGTACAGCTGCAAACTGTCCTCCACGATGGGCGCAAAGATGCGACGAAATTGTCGCAACAAATCCGACTCGTTGCCCAGCTCCAGCTCCACATGCTGCTCCATGTCCGCCAAGTGCTGCTCGTCTGCTTGTTGGTAGAAACTAAAATCAATTGCATCGTCCACGACCTTTCTTCCGTGCTTATCAACAACATTTATTGAGCAATCTTTAACACTTCGTTGACCGCGTCAGACTTTGCCCTTCGGCGATTTGCTCTTCGAAGGCGTCGCATTGGCGGTCAAACTAGAAAACAGAATTATAAAATTAATAATAAATATATTACTTTAATATAACAATAACCAAATTGATTATAGAAGTACAAGTCAAGCCTTAAAACAAGTTAAACTTTCTCTCTCTTTCAGCCAAAGTCGAGCAGTGTATATTTCATAGCAGCTAGCTTTTGTTATGTGACTCAAGCCGTGGGAAGCTAGGATTCAGCATGTTGTTATAGCAACTAGCTTATGTCTGGTTTGAGCACGGGCCCAGCCTTTCGAGCTGCAAGCCTGAACGTTTCATAGCACTTAGCTCCTGTTACTTTTTTTAGATAAACATAAATTTATTTGTTACTTAACTTTTTTTTAGATAAACATAAATTTATTTGTTAATGAGACGTTTCCCTAAAATGTTTCATTAATTTTTCGATCAACTTTGAAGTGAATGTTAATAAAATTGGTGTAAAACTAGATTAAGTTGCCACTAAAGGTAGCAGAAAACTGGTTAATAAAAAATATACAAAATAAAAAAAAAAAAAAAATAATAAAATTGGTGTAGTATAAGATGTGTCATTGATAAAATCTAAATCAACTAATTGAAAAAAAAATATTTCAATTTACCTAATTTAATTTTAATTTTTTGACGGGCGGAAAATAATTTTGACTAAAATTAAAAAATTATATATGTATTTATGTACATTAATGGTAAACGAGAATAGTCTGAACAATTTCTGTGCTGACAAAAATTATATATAAATATTTTTTCTATCTATCTACTTACTACAGACCACCCTCGTGTATAGCCCACTAAATTTCTCTACTAGTTAGCCTACCCATCATCCTTGCCGGTTTGTGTTTGCGCCGTGGAGACCGTGCTCTTGCTGTAGGGCGCCTGGAATGAGGTCGATGTGATGGTAAAGTAACCACCAGGCTTTGGTTTTAGATGCCGGTTATTCATCTGCATGTGCACAGTCTTCATGAACTCGATTTGATGCGCCAGCTTCTGGATTTGCTCCTGCAAAAAACACAAACGGAAGTTAAATAAAAGTTCACAAATTTACCTAGAGTGTAGTGTTACCTTGAGCTCCTCGTTTTCCTGGTATAGATCGGGCGATTCTTCGGGCACTAGGCCTACTCCATTGAGTGAGAAAGATGCCGTTATGCTGCGCACCTTGGCCTTCTGATCCCATTTATCGCCCTGACCCTTGAAGACACGCGCGATCTTTGGACCAAAGACCAAGGCAATGGTCGTCGTGGTGGATAATTGGGTGCGCACAAAGCCGAGCATGTATTTGTAATCGGGTCCAGCATGGGGAAAGAGCATTACACTAAGGAGGATAGAGAGAGAGCAGAATATAAGAGAAGGTTTCGGTTAGGTAAAAATATACAGAGATAGTTTGCTTAATGGAGTATATGATTAAAGCATTGAGAAAACTTAATTCAGTCAATCAGTCAGCAAATCAGTTACTAACAGTCCGTCAATCAATCAGTCCATCAATCAGTCAGTCACTCTGTCAGTCACTAGATAGTCCGTCAATTAGTTGTTAATCGGTCAGCCAATCAATCGGTCAGTCACTCAGTCGGTCACTCCATTAGTCCATCAATCAGTCAGTCACTCTGTCAGTCAATCAGTCAGTCACTCTGTCAGTCAATCAGTTATCAGTCTGTCAGTCACTCGCTCATCAGACTTCCGTCAATTAAACACCTAGTCAATCAGTCAATCACTCATTAGGTCAGTCATTCACTTACTCAGCCAGTCAGTCAGCCAATCATTCAATTGCTCAGCCAGTCCTCAGTCAGTCAGTCAGTCAGTCAATCAGTCAGTTAATCAGTCAGTCAATCAGTCAGTCAATCAGTTAGTCAATCAATCCGGCAATCAATTTATCCGTCAATCAATCAGTCAATCAATCAGTCAATCAGTCAGTCAATTATTAAGTCAATCAGTCAGTCAATCAATTAATCCGTTAACCATTCAGTCACTTACTCAATCAGTCACTCGCTCACTCAGCCAGTCAGTCCGGCAATCAATTAATACGTCAATCAATCAGTCACTCGGCCATCAATTAATTCGCCAATCAACCACTTACTCAGTCAGTCATGAGTCAGTTAGTGAATCAGTCAGTCAATCAGTCAGTCAATCAGTCAGCCAATCACTCAGCAAGTCAGTCAGTCAATCAGTCCGATAATCAATTAATCCGTCAATCAATCAATCACTCTGTCAATCATACAGTCACATACTTAATTAGTCCAGCAGTCAATTTCTTCGTCAATCAATCAGTCGCTCTGTCAGTTAATCAGTCAGTCAACTAGTCAGCCCGTAAGTCAATCGGTAATTTTAGTCAATCAGTCTATCACTCCCTCAGTCAGTCAATCAGTTAGTCAACTAGTCAGCTAATCAGTCAGTCCACTAGTTCGGCTAACAGTTAGCCCGCAAGTCAATCGGCAACGCAATAAGTCAATCAGTCTATCACTCACTCAGCCAGTCATCAGTCAGTCAGTCAATCAGTCAGTCAGTCAGTCAATCAGTCAGTCAATTAGTCAGTCAATCAGTCAGTCAATCAGTCAGCCAATCACTCAGCAAGTCAGTCAGTCAATCAGTCCAATAATCAATTTATCCGTCAATCAATCAATCACTCTGTCAATCATAGTCACATACTTAATTAGTCCAGCAGTCAATTTATTCGTCAATCAATCAGTCGCTCTGTCAGTTAATCAGTCAGTCAACTAGTCAGCCCGGAAGTCAATCGGTAATTTTAGTCAATCAGTCTATCACTCCCTCAGTCAGTCAATCAGTTAGTCAACTAGTCAGCTAATCAGTCAGTCCACTAGTTCGGCTAACAGTTAGCCCGCATGTCAATCGGTAACGCAATAAGTCAATTAGTCTATCACTCACTCAGCCAGTCATCAGTCAGTCAATCATTCAGTCAGTCAGTCAATCAGTCAGTCAATCAGTCAGTCAATTAGCCAGTCAATCAGTCAGTCAATCAGTCAGCCAATCACTCAGCAAGTCAGTCAGTCAATCAGTCCAATAATCAATTTATCCGTCAATCAATCAATCACTCTGTCAATCATAGTCACATACTTAATTAGTCCAGCAGTCAATTATTCGTCAATCAATCAGTCGCTCTGTCAGTTAATCAGTCAGTCAACTAGTCAGCCCGTAAGTCAATCGGTAATTTTAGTCAATCAGTCTATCACTCCCTCAGTAAGTCAATCAGTTAGTCAACTAGTCAGCTAATCAATCAGTCCACTAGTTCGGCAAACAGTTAGCCCGCAAGTCAATCGGTAACGCAATAAGTCAATCAGTCTATCACTCACTCAGCCAGTCATCAGTCAGACAATCAGTCCGTCAATCAGTCAGTCAATCAGTCAGTCAGTCAGTCAATCAGGCAGTCAATCAGTCAGTCAATCAGTCAGTCAATCAGTCAGCCAATCACTCAGCAAGTCAGTCAGTCAATCAGTCCAATAATCAATTTATCCGTCAATCAATCAGTCTGTCACTCCCTCATATAGTCAATTAGTCAGTAACTCACTCACCCTGTTTAAACGTTTTTAAACGGCATTTTAGCCCACTTAAAAATTCTTAACCATAGCTCACCCTTCTTACCAACTTAACCTAATTTTAACCTCTCAAAATAGCCTCAGGAAAGTTTTCGAAAAGAACTTGACCTACGACTACAAATTAAACTTAAATTACGACAGCAACAAGTTACAAGAAGTTGAGCAACAACAAATTGCATTAATTATCAAAACACTTGAAAGGATTTCCATTTGGCAGGCAGAAGGCAAAAGTCGGACAAAAGCTTCCCAAAGAAATCCGTGGAATGTCTATGTAAACAAATGGACGGACAGGAAACGAGAGAGAGGGAGACAGAGGAAGAGAGAGAGAGAGAGATAGAGACAGGCAAACAGACAGTTGTGGCGGCTGACAGCATGTCCTTGCAGACCGACAAAAAAAAGGATTACAACGGAAATGCGCTCGCGCACAAAGCAAAGGAATTTAATTAAAATTGTGGGCGTGGCAGAGCGAGGCAACAGAATGCCAGGACATGCGTAGGGATTACAGCAAAAATAAAACAGAAACTGTATGTCAAACTCTTCTAAAACAATTAGAATGGCATTTTCCACATATGCTGCAGGTGGCACAGGTGTGGCAGGACTTACTGAAACGCCACCATGGCAATGTTCACAATGGCTATGTTGTAGATGGCATAGGAGATCAAGCGAGCCTCGTTGTAGAGACTTTCCGCATTGCGCACGTTGTAGCAGACGCGTATGCCCCAGGCAAGGAAAAGGACCTCTCCAATAGCCAGACTGTGATCCCACCAATTGTACGAGCACTGCTTGAACTTTAGATGGTGCTGATCGTAGATCTATGAAGATGAGAACGGTAAAAAAGAAGATAAGAGAGGTGAATTGATGTAGACAATATTTTGATAGATTTTAGTGATAAAAGCTAACAGAATCTTGAGATCTTAACTAAAAGTTTATTTGAGAAGTTTTGAATATCGTATTACATTATAATATAATTAAGATAAAATAATAAAAAATGTATAAAAAATTTAATAGTATATTTTAATTAAATTAAATAAATATATTATGAGTTATATAATATATATTAAATATATATTAAATTAAATAAATCTATTATAAATTATTTTAAAGTGGTTTTAAAAATTTCCGATCTAAAAAATGTAACAGCATTAAATATAAACATTTTTATTTTTTCTCTCTTCCTATATTTGTAATTTTTTAGGCAGCTTTCATAAAGAATTAAAACGTATAATACTTTTTAATAATATTATAAAATTTTTATTTTGAATAAACAATCTATGGAACATAAACGACCTAGATCTAGATTCAGAATTAGAGCTAGAAGATATTCCAATTAAAAATGCTGAAAGTCTACCTAAAAGTTTTTTTTTGAGAAGTTTCAATATTTTATAAAATATTTAATAATAATAATAAAAAATTTATAAAAATGAGATACTATATAAATAATAATAATAAAAAATGTATAAAAAATTATTTTTATTTTTAAAGTAAATAAAATAAAATAAATATTTTATAAAATGTTTAAACACTTTTAAAATAAATAAAATTAAAATAAAATATTTCCGAGCTTAAAAAATTATTCTAATTTATATATTAATTATTTTTTATGTTTTTCTGTCATAAAAAATTAATAAATTAAATAATTTTTGATACATAAGAAGTTATTAACAAATTTTATATGGAACCTAGATCTAGAAGAGAAGAATTCTATATAAAAGTTTGCTGTAAATCTACTGAAGCTATATCTAAAATATACATTTTGAAATCAGGTAAATCAGTGTTACTTACCACCTCAGCATAGGGCGTTGCCGAAATAGTCCAAGTGCCCAAATAGATGAGCATTACGAGCAATATGGGTACCATCCACTGCAGCAGCTGCTGATCATTGAGCTTTATCTTATGCGCCGACTTGACGCGATATGTCAAAGAGACGCTGAGAGAGAGATAGTAACATATTGATAGAGAGGGAAATAGAGAGAGAGAGAGAGAGAGATAGAATGGACTTACCGCCAGGTCTTCATCAGCAGCGAAGTGTACGTAATGCAGAAGCCCATGTGACGCGTCCATTTGGTGGCAATGCACCAGGTGGTGTCCAGGTAAGGAAATATAGCGACCATCTATAAGGAGGGAAAGGATTAAAGATTATAGAATATATATTTTATAGTAGTCATGAGAGAGAGAGAGAGAAGAAAAGAGTGACCTAAGTCAGTCAAAGGGTTGGGTTAGACCCAGTTTTAAGAGCAATTAAACAGGGAATTAAAATTTTCTTAATTAGGTATAAAATATATTGCTTACAATTTAATTGAATTTTTAATTACATTTAATTAATTTAATTTAATTTAAGGTAACGTCCACTTTGTAATTTCCCCTTTAAATTAAGCAATTTCTTTATTTCAAGAAAAGTTCTCAACCATAAGAAATGCCAACTAAATTCAAATGCAATTTCAACTGAAAAAGAGAAAGCAAATTTTTTTTTTGTTAAGCAGAAATTTGAGGTTGTTTTTTTGAATTCTTCTGCGATGGCGTTGCTTGCTCCTCGGGCTCCTCATCCGTGTCCTTGTTGTCGTTCGGGCTGTTGCTCTTATCAGAGTTCTTGGCATCGCCATCCTTGCCGCTTACACGGGTCGCAGGTGTCGCACACTGATTGCAATCCTCCATGCCCGGCGTATACTCTTCGATCTGTATGGTCGTCTCGAAGAAGTTGTAGCGCTTGTGTATCAAGGTGGTTGCCTTCTCCAGTATAATCTGCGGATCGGCGTCCTTACTTATAGCCAGATGGGCGGAGAGCGCTATCTTATTGATACTCAAAGCCCAGATGCGTAAATTGTGAACGTGCTCAACGCCCTCGATGCTGAGGAATGTGCGTTGCACCTCCTCATAGTCCATATAGTCGGGCGTCGCTTCCATGAGCACCATCATGACATCCCGCAGAATGCGAAAGGTCACCAGCAGCACAATCACCGAGAAGACAAATGTGCAAATGGAGTCAACAAATGCCCATTCGGGCTTAAAGAAAATAATACAGGCGGCTAGGAAGACGCCAAGACTCTGGATCATATCGCCAATGACATGGATGTAGGCGGCTCTCACATTGATATTCTCATCGGCGCCAGTGCATTGGGTTGAGATGGAAGCTGGGAGACCAGCGCTAAGCACATTCCCCTTGGAGGGTGTCGCCATGACCGACTGCTCGGAAGGCTTTACGCGTACCCTCGGCTGCCTGTTGGCATTGGCCGACGAATGCGAATGACCGTGCGAGTGGCCATGGCCATGGCCCAACTGTATGGCCATAATTATATTGACGAGTATGGCCAAGGCGGAGGTGATCAGCATTATCTTGGCATCCACATCGTGCTTGCCCGTGATCAAACGATCTACGGCCAGCCAGACAAGTATGCCCGTGATGACCCAGATGAAGTAGACCGAGAGCATGGCCCCAATGACCTCCGCTCGATACCAGCCGAAGTTCATGCGCTGCGTGGAGGGGCGAGCGCTCAGATATAAAGCGAATAGGGAGATGAGGAATCCCGCTAGATCCGTTAGCAGATGTGCTGCATCGGTGGCTATGGCCAGACTGCGGGAGAGTATGCCGCCAATGATCTCACAGATCATGAAGGACAGACAAAGGGCGCTCGCCACAATCAGCTTTCGCTTCGCTCTCTTATCGACGCCCTCGTCGTGCCTCTCGTAGTGGCAATGATCCCGATAGGTCGTCGTTATATGCGAGTGTCGTCCGACTATGGTCAAGGTGCGCATCGATTCGGAGCGCTCCAGTTGACTAGCCTGCGCCTCATCATCCTGCTCCTGATCCTTTTCCTTATGCTTATCCTTGGTCGAGTGAGTCGACTTACTTTGTTTCCCTTTAAGTTGCTGCGACGGCATTATAATAACTTCGTTCGGCAAAGGTTGGGTTAAGCTCGGAACTGCGGCAAGTTCCGCATTTCTTTGCTGTTCCGTCTTCGGTTCGGATGGAAAAAAGTAACGCAGAAAGTTTGCTGCCATCGAGCTGCTGGTAGCCACATTGTTGGCCTCGACAGCTGTACTATTCCCCAGCTGTGGCTCAATAGACGCAGCTCTTGGCGTGGGCGTAAAACTCGCAGCAGTGCCTGATCCATAGGATAGCACCGGCACCAGTTGGCGTATGGAGGAGTTGCTGCTGTCTTTTTGAGAACGATCGGAAATATAGTTGGGGACATTATCAGTTGCCACACTCTGAATCTCGTTAAAGGTTGAGCTACAGCAGGGCTGAGGATTGGGAGCAATTGCATCCATAGTTATGACGGGATCATGAGACTCACAGTTTTCATTTCCAAAGTTAACAAAGGTTGTGGGCTCCATTGGAGGACCATAGAGGAAAGTTGTTGTAGTCGGCTGTTCCGCTGTTTGTTCAACTGTTTCATTTGCCTCTGGTCTAGCTCTACCAAATATGGCCAGATTGGACAACAAGCCAACTATTGATTGCTCCAATATGCCGGGCTCTGAAGAAGATTGGATGGTAGTCGGCTGTTCAGCAGTTTGTTCAACTGTCTCATTGGCCTCTGTTCCAGTTTTACCAAATTTGGGCAGATTGGACAATAAGCCAACTATTGATTGCCCCAATATACCAGGTTCTGGGTTAGTCACCGTAGCTGTTTCCGGTTGTTCTTTGGGCTGGCTGTTCTCAGAATTTATTGACGCCGGTCTACTTCGACCATAGATCGGAAAATTTGTTATCAAATTAGCAATGGGCTCCTCCAGTTGATGCGTGACTGAAGCGAATCTTCTCACAGTTGTTGCAGAAGTTGGTCTAGCTGAATCAACTTGTGCTAATTGTGATTGCTGCTCATTGGGATTGGAAGGATCAGCTGAAGGATCAGTCATTGCCTCGGAAGTCTCGTTAGGACTGATTGTGGCTGCACGTTCTAGAGCTATTCGTAAAGTTACTTCTTCAGGTGCAGGCCAAATTGGTATAGCTGGATGGCTGACAGCTTCCTCGGCATTTGTATTCGGTCTTTCTTGATGTGGAAAGTTTATTAATGAGTAAATAGATCCTCCAGTTGTTTGCTCAGCTACAAATAAGTTTTCTTTTCCTTGCGGAGCTGAACACTCAAGATTGGACAGTTGTTCAGCTATTCCCGAAGATTCCCTCAAGGCTAGTCCAGATAGAGTGCTTGTAGCAGTTCCTGCCAATTGTTCAATAGAAGGTCTTCTTGGATCTATAGCAGAATTAGACTCATTGAAGCTGAGCGAACTGGGTGTTGTTGCATGGAGAAACTTTGAGTTTTCTTCCTGCATAGTTTTAGCTTCTTCATCAATTGGGTTATTCATAATGAAATCCTTTTCTGAAGCCACGCTAGTTGTTGGAGTAGGCGGTGCTTCTATTACTTTAGCAGCTTCGTCGATATTAGTTTCAGATGTCAAGATTTCCTTAGCCGAATCAGTTGAGGAATTTTCATTTGGTTCTGGTCTAGCCCTGTTGAACGAGTTTAGACTAGGAAAAAAATTGCCAGATGTCTTTTCAGTTGACTGCTGCTCTTGACTAACCTCCTCAGTATCTGCCTTGGTTCCACCGAACTCTGGTAGATTACTAAATTTGTTTGTCTTCTTACCCTTTGGCGTTGCTGTTGTTGTTGTTGCTTCTTCAGCACTTGGCTCTACGCTCAGACTTCGTCGAAAGGTTCCCGTTAGAATGTTTATGGTGCCTGATTGTTTTATTGGGTCAACTGTTGGCAAGGATTCGGTATCTCTGCTGGTGCTGGCCTCTTCGACGGGAGTCACAGCAATTGCCTTGGCTTCTTGATCTCTGCGTTGATAATAGGACTTGGGCCTGGAGGCAGCTGCAATCCGTTCCAATTTCAATTCCTCGTGTAGAGTTGCGGGAGGCGTTGCAGTCTGCAAATATGTCGGCAGCGATTTCTTTTTGCCCGTCTCGGATTTTTTTTGTTTTTCCGCCCAAGTGTCGTGATGTTTTGGCAGCACTTCGGTGGCCTTCTTCAGCAGCATATCAGCCCAAGTGCCCGAATGCATAGGCGGTTCTTCAGCTGCTTTCTTCTTTAGTTTGTCAGCCCAAGTTTCGGATTGCTTCGACTTCTGGTCTTGTGCACTCTTTTTGCTCTTGCCCATGGTCTTTTCGTCCTTGCCCATATTTGATTTCTCCGATTGAACGGCCGCATCGGACACTGTCTTCAGCCATTTCTTCTGAGTTTCTGGGGAGGCAGTTTTCTTGAGCTTCTCCACGAGGTTGGTAATGTGACGTGGCTCCTGGTTGGAACGCGATGGCTGCACTTGTCTTGGCTCTATATCTGGCACTTGAACCATTTCTCTTAAGGCCGCCTGCAAAGCATCCTCGTCCTCATCCTCATCCTCGTTCTCTTTCTCGTTCTCGCTCTCCGCAGCTCGTTTCTTATCGCTCATGTTAAAGATGTTTTGATGCTCCTTTAGTTTTTACACATTTACACAAACGAACTCTGATTAGAAAATCAGTTACACGTTTATTATTATTATATGTTATGCTTCAAAGCTCCCCTAGCTGCCATAACAAAACCTTCTCCAACCGCATCGACAACAAAAACAAGCTTTTAACCCATTTGTTGTGCTTGTCGCTCGCTGTTACTCCCAAGTTTTCGCCATTGTTCTCTCGTCTTTTATGTTTCCGGCGGGAGCTACATTGTCGTTTGGCTAATGTTGACAACATAATTGTAAACAATGCAAGAATGCGTAAGTATGTGTATAGCTCTTGTCTGTATACTCTGAAAACAAGGTATAAATACGACAATGCTGTAAAACGAAAAATTTGAAAGGAAGTCTATTAAATAATCTAGGGAAATGTCTATAATTACATATATAGACTAATTTTATCTTTTATCTTTCATTCAGTAGCTGTTTTCTGAAAGC
This sequence comes from Drosophila gaucha, assembly GCA_035045545.1. NCBI lineage: Eukaryota > Metazoa > Arthropoda > Insecta > Diptera > Drosophilidae > Drosophila > Drosophila gaucha. The sequence continues at coordinate 2,727,384 of JAWNOY010000252.1, forward strand.
AGGAAATTTTTGATAATCTATATAAACTTTTCTATTGGGTCGTTCACTAAGTAATTTCGTTTTTTTAAGTGCAATCATATTTTTTCTGAATATCTTTTATCTTTCATTCAGTAGCTGTTTTCGGGCAGCTGGAAATTTTTGCAAATCTATATAAATTTTTCTATTGGGTCGCTCACTAAGTAATTTCGTTTCTTTACTGCAATTCAAACACGATTTTTTTATTTTTTAAAACATTTTATGAAATTATGTATTATGTTTTATATATTATGTATTCAAACAAGAGATTGATTCCACGCTCATAAAATTTTTGTTCCTTGCTGGCAAAAAACGTCCTTATTTGAGGAGAAGTTTGTACTACCCAAAAAATTCTGCAGAGACCGGAACAAGTAATAGTCCGAAGGTGCCAAGTCTGGAGAATATGGTGGGTGTGGTAGCACATCCCATTCAAGCTGCAATAGCTTTTGGCGAGTCATCAAACTTGTATGAGGTCTCGCATTATCCTGGTAGAACACTACACCTTTTCTATTGACCAATTCTGGTCCAGCTGATTGCAATAAACTTCAGAATTAATCGTAGTGTACTCCGGCAAAAGCTCAAAATAAACGATCATCTTGAAATCCCACCAAATGGACAACATAACCTTTTTTCGGTGAATATCAGACTTCGAAGTGGTTTGAGCTGGTTCATTCTTTTTAGACCATGATCTCTTGCGCTTTACATTGTTGTAAGCAACCCACTTTTCGTCGCCGGTAACACTGTGCTTTAAAAATGGATCTTTCCTTTGACGTCTAATATGCGTATCGCAGTCGTTAATGCGACGAAGCAAATTTCGTTCTGTAAGAACATGAGGAACCCATATGTCAAGCTTGGAAATTAATCCTAGACGTTTCATGTCCTTGTGAACGATCGCGTTTGACAGATTTAATCTTTCTGGAATCTATAGAGTTGTTATTCGACGATTTGCATCGACCAACGACTTTATTTTGTGCACATCGGCTTCAAGAGGCCTTCCAGATTGAAATTGAAATTGAACGAAATTTTGCAAACCAATTTTGGCATTGGCGTTCGGTCAATACATCTTCTCCGTACACATCGCATGATTTTTGCCTTGCTTGAACTGCATTTTGGCCCTTTTGGTAGTGAAACAGTAAAATATGCCGAAAATGTTGTTTTTGATCTTCCATCTTCGATGGGACACCACATGAAAACTATTTCACAAAATCAAACATAATTTTTTACAAATAAGCGTTACTATATCAGCTATTCTAAATATAGTAATCTATCTACTAAAATTCAATAAGATCAGCTGTTGTCATGAAACGCAATTACTTAGTGAACAACCCAATACATGCTGAGATATATATGTAATATGTTATTATGTAAACGAAATATGTTAAGTATATTCATTTATACAGTTAACTTTAAAAGCGTTAATGTAACACAAAAGCCACATCACGCTTACATTCTGAAAGCCAAGTAAATATTTCATGTTAACCACAATTTCATTAACTCTTTTTCCCGTTACAAACGGCATGACACAAGCTGAAATGCCGCCACAGCAGCGAGTTCCTAAAAGCCGCATTTAAAAAGCCATAAAATGGAGTTTTGTGTTGCGTCTGGCACAGGTGGAGTAAGTGACTGTGGCTTTACAGCATGTGGGTCAATTGTAAATGAGACCAAAATGAGACCTTTTGTCACATTAGCTGCCTTCGGTTGCCTTTGTCCTGGCATCCATTCGTAATGGTCTTTGTGTGTAGCTCGACTTTTAATGGGTTAAGTAGCCAGCAGAGTGTAGTTTCTCTCTCACTCACTCTTTATCTTTCTGTCTCTGTTTCAAATGACTTTAGCTACTCACCTCAAGATACATAATGGCGCAACCGATGAGCGTGATCATCAGAAATATGGGACTAGCCACCTTAAAGACTTTGACCCGCCGATGTCGGAAGAGATAGCACAGCAGGACAAACGTTCCACAGGCGCAGCCAATCGAAATGGTCAGCAGGGATATTCTGTGAGAGAGATATAGATCGGAATATATAGAAACACATTTAGAATTAGAGATGGTCAACGCTAGAATAAGATATATATCGGGACGTGATCATATAGTAAATAGATACTAAAATACATAATAGATAAAACAAGAAGATAACGCAAAATTTGGTGACTAGCTTAAAAATTGTAAAATATATGCTCAAAAAACTCAATCTCGATAAAGATTCCATAGAAATGAGAAAGGTATCGATTATTTGAAACAAACTTAAGCTGCGCACTGTATAGGAGGACTTTTGTGTACAATTTCTCTCGTTTGCATAGACGAGCGGAGCCATGGACGGACGGTCCGAAATGTTTTGAAAAATAACCTTTATGTTACTAAACGAATTTAAATAACATTTTTAGCATTGAATTCTTTTATTTTATTGAAAATATGGTTTTACTTAAAAAAATTTTATGTTGCCTTTAATATTTTTTTTTTTTTTAATTATTTTGTAAAATATGAAGCTGGTATTTAACATATGAAAAAATAGAAAGTGGGTTTTGTTTACAAGCAGTTAAGTGCAAAATTTGGTGACTGTAGCTAAATATAATATAATATAATAATAAAGATGTAAAAGATATGCTTAAAAAACTGAATCTTGATAACGTTTTTAATTGATATCAGTGAAACAGGAAAAGTTATCGAATATCTAGATATATATATACTTTGTGGGGTCTGCCACGCCTCCTTCTGCCTCTTACATACTTTTTGCAAAACCATTATACCCTGATTTCCCATTTTCAATGGGTTAAAAGTATAAAAAGTAAGCAATTAATAAATCGAAGGTATTCCCGAGTATGGATTTAATAAATTAAACTCTTTAGCTACCAAAGCCTTGCTTCATATAGACAGACGGACAATTAAATCGAGTTTTAAAACTATTAAAACTGTAAATATTTAGAAATTTAAAGAAACTAGTACTAAAATATTTTTAACATTAATTAAATTCTTGTACAATATAATATTATAAAAGTACAAAAAGTACCTATAACAGCTAAAGCAGTGTTGACAAAATGCTGCTTGCTATACTAATAATAATAATATTATCTGATATTTTATAGAGCAGGAAAATAAACCCATTATACTTAAGCATTTTCTCTGACATATTATATTTGGATAACATTTTGTATTTTTATTTCACGCTTGAAAATAGTCCTTTCCCTGTCACAAAATATCTACTCAACTCACCTGAAAGGCCAATGATAGTTGGCCAGGCATGGCTCGGATCCGGTGCAAGTGTCACAGCCGGGGGCGCATGGCAAACACTTGAATACATCCGTATAGTAATTGCTTATATTGTCCTGATGCTCCTGCCAGGCAATCTCCATGATGGTGCCATTGAAGCCATCCGGATGCCGCAGCGAATAGTAGCCCCGCTTGCAGAGGCACTGATAGGAGCCGCGCGACCAGCTGCTGCTGCTGCTAACCATCCCCGGCAATATCTTGCCGCCGCTTATTGTCGTCGACTCCGAGCTGGGCTGTCGATAGTCGCACTGCAAGGGGTTGTTAATTAACAGGCTTAGCGCAATCAGTGTGGGCAGTGCCCCGCCCTCTACTTACCACCATGGAGGCGCGATGGCATTTGTGCGAGCTGTGAAATGCCTGCAAATCCTTGATGGACTCCACTCCGGCTGTTGCAGCTGCAGCTGCAGCTGCTGTTGTTGTTGTTGTTGCTCGTCGCGTCGGTTGCCGCAGCAACTGTTGCAGGTTGCTGCCGAAGCGATAGGGCAACGCATCGCACTGATTGACACGCAGCGAGCTCACATCGATGTCCACGCTGATGAAGCCACGCAAGCCGTGCCGCCCACTCGGCGGTATCGCAATGCTGTACGAGACGAGCCACCGGCTCAGCGCACACGAGAAGTAGGGGTAGGTCCACCAGCCCTTGTAGTAGTTGTTCGGCGGGCTGGGCGCGAATTTCGGTGAGCGCAGAGTGGGTGAGCTACTCTCATCGTCGAACCTGAAAAAAAATTAAATGTGAGTGTGATCGACTAGCAGAATACCCTGTACTTAGAACAGGCTAGTTAAGCAACTTTTTAGCTTATCGCTAGATCTAAAAGAATATATTTCCCTCAAGTGATCAAACGAAAAATGTAGGATATTCCCATATAACTTATAATTATTCTTTGCATATTGCTAGTTCTTAAAATATCAAATAAAGGGTGTTCCCACGACAATTTCTTCTGTGTTTTAAAGTGCTAGAAGCAGTGTTGCCAACTTTTGTTGAGCAAAAAAAGCTAGATCAAGGAAAAGGAGACGCAAAAAAAAGCGCAGTTTGCGGAGGAAAAAGCTGGGAAAAAAGCTAAATTATCGAAACAAATTTTGTATGATTTGTAGGAAAATGTATTGAATTCCAGAATTTTACAGAAATTTTCACATTTTGTTTTCAATTTTATAAGGAATTTTATAATGAAAAACAGCTAAATCGGTTTTTCAAAAAGCTATATACCCGCTGTTTTGGAATTTTTCTTGCATTGGACTTTTAAAAAAGCCAGATTTGACGGGGGAAAAAACTGATTTGGTGGTTAGAAGTGGAAAGTGAGGAAAACCTTTAAAAAATTGATTTCTTGTAAGTATATATCATTTTTCTATTACGCAATATATAAAAAAACAGGTTGAACGATTGCTATCTATCGATAATTTACTTCTTCAGTAATTGCTTATTTGTTTTTAAATGTGTAAATGGGAAATAACAAAAACTTGCCACAAAGTAAAAAAATATTTAATATATTGCCCATATATCTTAAACTTTCAAGCAAACGGTAAAAAAAACAGTAGGATGATATATCGATTTTTATCGGTTTTGGAAAAGCTTGTTAGAAAAAACTGATAAAGTGGAAGACTTTCACATATACTTTTTACTTATGACGTATAAGTGGGCAATAGATAATAAATTATCGATGTATATATCGATAAATATCGATTTGCAAGAATCTAAAGTAGCCTGCGCAACATAACGGAAGTAGTATCCCGTCTTAATCAACTCGAGTCCCCTATCCGACCAAACTTAATGAAAGCCCTTTCATGACAAACAAAACTTCTTGTTTACAGGGTATAATTAGGCAAAAGGCATTAATTTGCTGGCTTTGTGCTCTCTACTTACCAGGGATAACTGTGTGCAGGCTTTTTGCCAATTTGCAGGCCCTCCTCCTCGTAGCGCTGCGTCTCGGCAAGCTTATCCTGGCCGCCCTTCACCCACCAGACGTAGGACTGGACCGCGCCGTTGGTTAGGTTCAAAGCTAAAATGCGTGCACCATTTATATATTCATCAGTGAGCAGACCCTTGGCCAGTGCATCAGAGAGTCCTGCAAAAAAGGAGATATTTATATTATATATATATATGTATCTATGTATATGTGAATGCTAAGGGAATGTAGGTCAGCGCACAAGTGAAAAGAAAAACAATTTAAAATCTGCTGCGGAAATGAGGAAATTAAATGTGATAACAACGAAACGAACACCCGAATCAACAGACGGACAGCTTTCGCTTTCGCTGCATTTCTTTTTCTTTTTTCGCCGTGCGCCAACAGCACCAACTATTTTTGCTCTCCGGCGAATTGAACTTGCCTCGCCACGTTTAGAAAAATGTAATTATTTCTATCAGCTGTTGCTTTTTGGATTTGTAGAAGATTGCAAAAAAATTGTGAAACATGTGAAAGTAAATAAAAAAATTGCTGCGGAAGTAAAGAAGTTGAGTATGAGAACATCTTTACAAACAGTCGAACGAATAAACGGTCAGTAGGTATGTACATACATATGTATGTATGTACACATGTACATATGTATACTTATATTCATTAATATTTTACCAACTAAACTTAATTTCTTATTGCAGCATTTTGTATTGTATTCATTTATTTTACTTCCTTTTCGTATTTTCGTATAGAGTTATAAATTTATTAGCATACTTAGCCTTCGACAGTTTTTTAATGGCGGCTGCTGATACACAAAGTGCAATTCGCTTTCATTGTCAACAGTAATGATATTTAATATTTCTGCTCTAAGGCGAATTGAGTCTGCCTCGCAGCCGTGTGGACACTGTTACGAACAGGCGAACAAGAAGACGGCCAGCGTATTCATTAATATTTCACATTAAGCTGCTTACTGCAGCAGAATAATATTTATATTTTAGCTTCATTCAAATTTTTTTTCCATACGATTTCATTTGGACTATTAAGTTTTCGCATACTCATTCTGCGACACTGATGGCAGCTGAAATTCGCATTCATTGCATTTCCATTTTTCGCCGTGCGCCAACAGTGATATTTACTATTTCTGCTCTAAGGCGAATTAATGCTGCCTCTTAGCGCTGAGAAGATTGTTACGAACAGCCGAATAAGCAGACGACCAGCAGACATATTTATTAATATTTCACACTTAATTGCTTATTGCAGCATAATCACATTTATATTTTAACTGCATTCATTGTTTTCTCCATACGATTTCGGTTGAGTTATTTACATATCGCATAGTCATGCTGCTACATTATGCAATGGCGGCGGTTGTTAAACAGAGCGCACTTCGCTTTCATTGCATTTGACTTTTTCGCCGTATGCTAAGAGAATGACACTTACTGTTTGTGCTCGAAGGCGAATTGAACGTGCCTCGCAGCAGTGACAAAAATAGTAGGTGTCAGTCCATTAAGTGTTGCTGTTTGTATTGTAGATCGAATTGTAATTGCCAAGAGTGAAATTGCATAAATTTTAATTTAATGTGTAATTAATTAACACATTTTTAATTAATGAAAGTTGCCGTAGACCATTTTTTGTAATGTTTAATCAGTAAAGTGTTGAGCTGCCTTTGAGCATGCATATACGTATGTATGTACATACATACATATGTACATATGTATGTATATTACGTTTTTTATACTGTTATATTTAAATGAATTTTTTTGAGATTTCTAAAAAGTAGCTGTAAATAAGTTAAATGAAAAAACATGTTTAAACAAGCTGTATAAAATTGCAACATAGCAGCAGTGTGACCGCTTGAGTTTTGGAAAAAACATACATAAACCCCGCTGCTTAATTGCACAAATTAAAATTTGACGTTACATTTAATTCCAGGCCAGCTGTCAGTGCGACTTTGACCTTGAAATAGTTTTATTATATGGAAAAAAAGCCCCATTAAAGGACAGAGAAATTGCAAGCAAGTTTTTTCTAGCCTTGGTGAAAAAAAAAATTGTCGACAACAATGATTAATATGCGCGGCGGGCACCCAGCGCGAATCCTAACGAACCCCATCCCCATGAACAGCTTGTGTGGAGGGGTGTGGGAGACCGGGGGATGGGAGCTGTCAAAAGTTAATATTTTTGCTGCCACACTTGCCTGGGCAGCCGCATTTCTGTTTGACTTGTTCCAAGGAACAAAGGCAACAAAAGCAACAAATGTTTACAAAGTAAACTTATTTAAATTCGATTAGCGCAACTTCCGTGCCACTTTCGCAGTGTGACCGTTTCTTCAAAGTGCTCTTATGTACGGGGTATTTTTAGCTAAAGTGTGGAATATGTAACGCCATATACATATACTATGTAGATATACTAAATATATGAGATATAGTTGATATACTATATAGATATGCTAGATATATCAATTATTTTAGACATACTCATGTATTACATATCATGTATTATATACTAGATATACTAGATATGCTATATAAGCTAGATATGCTAGATATACTAAATAAGCTAGATGTGTTCGGTAAACTAGGTATACTTGAATAATGGAAATACTAGATATACTGGAATACTATATAGATAGTGAGGAATATGTAACGTCATATACATATTCTATGTAGATATACTAAATATATGAGATATAGTTGATAGATATGATAGATATATGAAATATTCTAGACATACCTGATATCTTTGATATAGTTGAAAAACTTTATTTACTTGATACACTTGATAGATACGCTAGATATACTAGATATATCAGATATGCTAGATATACTAGGTATAGTGCAAATACTGGAAATACTAGATATACTCCATATACTAGATATATAAAATATGATAGATATACTAGATTTACTAGAAATACTAGATTTACTAGATATACTAGATATGATAGATACACTAGATTTATTATATATACTTGATATACTAGATGTACTAGATTTACTAGATATACTAGACTTACTAGATATACTAGATATGATAGATGTACTAGAAATACTAAATATACTAGATATACTAGATATACTAGCTATACTAGATATTCTAGATATGTTAATTATACAGGATTTACAAGATATACTTAATATACTAGATATACCTGACACACGAGATATATTACATATACTACATATACTTAATATTCTTGATATACTAGATGTACTAGATTTACTAGATGTACTAGATATACTAGAAATGCTAGATATACTATATATATTCAGATATACTAGATATACTAGATTTATTAGATATACTTAATACACTAGATATACCAGATATACGATATATACTACATATACTAGATATGCTGGAAATGCTTGATATACTAAATATACAAGATATACTAGACATACTGAAATACATGAAATATATCTTCATATTACTGATATGTCATATATTTGATATTCTAAATATACTAGATAAATACAATACTTTTGATATGCCAGATATATTAAATATACTTTATATAGCAGATATACTTAGTAGACTTATCTGTTCGAAAATTTCTCAATTTGCTTAAGTACTCAGCTCTTAGTGAGAGTTTTCTTTAGATTTCTAATTGTTTGATAGTATTTAAATAAATTACAATGGAATGGTCTGTCTATTTTCTAAATATTATTATTATATTATATTATAGTAACAACTATTTTGATTTACATTCGTAACGTAAATTCCATAAAAGAAAATCCTAAGCTAAATGCCAAGAACTTTTTTCTTCAAAGTGTTATTCATCTATCACTAAATTTTTTCCATGTTATTGAAGGGTCTTTAGTTAGCGACTCTCTCAAAAATATTTATATATTCCACTTGCTTTCTCTTAGATATATTTTGATTAGTATGTATAATGCTTTGCCAGTGCCACTTTGGAGTTGTTTTTGTTTACGCAAATACGCAGGCGGCAACGTGTTGCCAGCAAATGTGGCAAGTTTCTCTGACGGGTGTTAAAGTGAAATGCCGCACAGGGAGAGAGAGTGAGAGAGAGAGAGAGGGGGAAAGAGTTGCCTTATGCCTGCTGCCAAGTTGCCACAAACTGTGGCAAGTTCAAACAGAGGCAGGTTGGAAGTTGTGGCAGTTCAACCTTATGGCAAACAGCCTTAGCCAACGCCTGTCAACCAGCTTAGATGCTCACCTAACACACACACACACACATGCACACACACACACACACACACACAGCTCTAGTTGTAGTCGTGTGTGTTATAGTCATGTTTGTCATTCATCATCTGCGTGCGATTTCTTGCACTCGGTGCGCATCATCAATCTTTGAGAGCATCCCAGCTCCACAATTTATGGCCATTGAAGAGGCTAAGTGTGTGTGTATATGCATGTGTGGGTGTGTGTGTGTAGGTGTCAGAAATAAACATGCGCAACTTGCACAATTGTAAGCAATTTGTTTTTTCGGGCCCCTCGACTGGTGCCACAAAAGTTTTCGCTCTATGTAAAATTGCCAATTATTCAACTTGTCTCAGTGTGCGTGTGTGTGTGTGAGCAGGTGTGTGTGCATTGTATTTCTGCTGCTCTGCTTGAGTAATTAAATTTTAGCAATGCTCCGGCACGCCCCAACAAAAAGGGCCTCAGATTTGGGCATTTTTTGACAGTGTCACTGAAACTGGAATTTTCATTTGAATTGAAGTTATTTTTATTGGCAATTTGATTTGGAAAATTGAGAATTGTAGTTCATAATTGCCTAAGTACAGTCGTTTAGAAAACTTTATGAAATTTTTGTAAAGTATTGTGGGTGACATATTGGGCTAAGAGACTGTAACCAAGCCAGTTGTGGCAACAGATAGGAATTAGTATTTAGGCTTAAGTTAGTGATAATTAAAGGTTGCTTAACTAGTGTTTATAGAGACTTGATAGAGTGTAAAAGTAATCCTTAATTACTCTCACTATTCACTAAAAGCTGAGTTATTGGGTCGTTCACTAAGTAATTTCGTTTCATGACAACAGCTGAACTTATTGAATTTTTTCACAGCCAACTTCGCGCTTAACCGCTTTACCGCTTTAAATTTCAACAGGTGATATAGTAAAGCTTATTTGTACAACATTTTGTGGGATTTTGTGAAATAGTTTTCATTTGGTGCCCTTTCGAAGATGGAAGATCAAAAAGAATATTATCGGGATATTTTACTGTTTTACCATCAAAACAATAACAGTAAATAAATAAATAAATATATATATATATATATATATATATATATACATTTTGTTGATAAACATATTATCTTAAAAGTTTTTTAAAAGCAATAAAAATTGGTATTCATTTTCAAGTTTAGTTTACTTTTTTTCTGCTATCTAGATAAGATTTAAGATTTAGATCTTGGTCATGGTAATATGCTCGATTTTCAATGAATTGTCTGGTTAGCTCCAGTTACTATAAAGATAATATCTGAGCAGTCAGACTCTATACCTCAAATAGGTACTATAGAGTGACAGGTCTCAGCTTGAAACTGGACTTTTATATGTGAAAACTATTATGATTTAGCTTATTATTAAGATAAGTACAATAAGAGAAGTACACTACCAAGATTAAATTATATTACATTTTAATAAAAAATGTAATAAAAAAATTTTTTTTCTTTTGCTTTTTAAGAAAGTTTTAAGTTTTCTTTCAAATGTTTTAATATTTATACTAATTATAAATTAAATGAGTTCCTAGTAAAGTCTTTGTTTTAGGTCGAAACTGGAATATTATATGACCCAACCTTTATTGGTTAAGCTGAAAAATTATTGCGGTAGTACAAATACATTCTCTATCAAGTACTTAAGTCTTAATACAGATTTAAATTTAAATACATTACTTTGCAAAAAAAATGCCTTCATTCGCTGATTTTTATATGTGCTTGATGATTTTTATATATACTTGATATAATTTAAATTAGTTGGAAATAAATTCTTTGATTCTTATGTCGAAAATTAATTTTTATGTGTGCAAAGCTTTTGTGATTTAGGTATAAAATCATTGTTGGAGTCGAGAGTTGAATATATATTTAATTAAAATATTTTTTTTATATTCCAAAGAACGCATTCAAATTGTTTCTATATTTACGTATACTTGATATTACTCAAGTTAATTACAAATTAATTTTTTGACTAAGGTTGAAAGTTAAATTTCATGTATGCAAAGCTTTAATGATTCAGCCGTAAGGCCATTGTTGGAGTCAGGTTTTATATATATATTTTATTTAAATATTTTTTTATACGCCGAAAAACTTAATCAAACTCCTTTTTATATTTTTTTAAATTGCATTTTTATTCTTTCATTTCGTTCGAAAGTTAAGTTTAATGTGCATAAAGCTTTTATGATTCAGCTATAAAACCATTGTTGGAGTCAACTTTTATATATATATTTTATTTAAATATTTTTTTATATGCCAAAAAAACTTAATAAAATTTTTTTTATATTTTTTATTTTTATTGCAACTTATATCTTCGATTTAGTTTAAAAGTTAATTTTTATGTGCATAAAGCTTTTATGATTTAGTTATACAATTATTGTCTGCATCAAGTTTTAGTATATATTTAATTTAAATATTTTTTATATATACCAATAAATGTTTTTTATATTTACGTATACTTGATATAAATCAAGTTAATTGCAAATAAATTCTTTGATATCTGTTTTTGCTGTTGGCTAATTTTCGCTGTTATTTTAGCAAATAAATTTCATTTTACTATTGACAAAAAATGTTTGCCGAACATATTTTTAAATCAGTTGTAATTTGTTTACTGTTTGCATATTTATTTTATTTTCTGTATATAAAAATGCGTTTAATTTGTCAAAAGCAATTTATTGTTAGCAAATAATTATGAAGAAAAAGTGAAGCTTTTTTATATTTGCATATATATATATATATAGTTAAGTGGAACTATATGAATGTGAATTTAATATTAAAACGTGTCGCCGCACAACGAGGCGTATGATTGTTATTCACGCGAATTTATGTATTTAAATGATGGAAACAGAAATCAGAGCTGATTTCCGTGTAAAAGTTTTAAATCACAGCCCGAAAATGGAGCTTGAAATTACAAAAAAAAAGTACTATGTCAAGGGGGCTGGAGGGGCGGGGCTGCCAGCTGCATGCGTGTAAATGACAAAGGACGAGGGCAGGACGTTTGATGCGCCACAAGTGCGTCGTTGTTAACCCCAAGGCAGGCGACGCCAGAAACGAGGCGAAAAACCCGGGTCCCCAGTCAAGGGAAGCAGCAGCCTTGACAACAGACAACCAGAGCATATACATATATATATATATATATGTATATGTATATATGTGTGTATATATATGTAGTCAAGGACAACAGACGCACAATGAACTCATCGCACTGTGACTGGGATAATAACAAGAGCAACAGCAACAGAAACAGCAACGGCAACTGCTTGTTGAGTGTTCAGGCACACCAGTTGCCTTTTGTGTTGTCCTGGACAAGCGCTTGATTTCTGCCACGCCCCCCTCTTAGCCAGCTCGGCAAAAGGTGCGACGTGTCAGCAGAAATCGCATAAAGTGAAAGCAAATTTGCTGTCACTCGTGCAGCAGCAGCAACAGGGTGAGGCCATAAGTATGTGTTACCTACACACACACACACACACATACACACACGCACACACACATACACACACAGAGAATTTGGCACTTGCCTCCACTCGAACAGCAGCAAACTAACTCCCCTTGAAATTTTTGATGTCTCGCATAAATTATTCGAGGGAAAAGCTTCTTGCAAATCGAATAAATTTAAGCCAATTTTTTTAAGAAGAAGAAGAAGCAGAGGCAGTCTGCTACTCGAAAGGATATCAATTGCCTGGCTGCCCTTAAATGCTTTGATTGTGAAGCGCAAAGAGAGGCGCTGCCTTGAAATTTGAGTGTGTATCAAGAAAAAGGGGTTTTTATCTTTATCTTTATTTGCTTTAATAAATTTTGCAGAACTTGAATACAATAAAATATTTATAGTAGCTTTAAAGGAACTTCTCTTTTACACAAATTGAAGTTTGCATAATATAAGTTATATAACTGTGAGAAGTTGTAGAGGGAAGATTGCTTTTTATGCTCGTTCATGAAGGGAAAAAGGGTATATTTGTTTTGTTTGTTCTTTTAGAGACTTGCAATTTGGAATATCTGCTCGATTCTGCTAAAATGTTAAGTTGTTTTAGTGACGCCTTTTTGGGGGCGTGGTAAAGCGTATATTACCATAGCTTTTACTACTTAATCGGTATGTTTTAAGGCGCTATTGAAGCTAGAGTCTTGGCACTTATACTATATAGTCTTGTACGAGTATATCTATTCCGAAACAAATGTGCTTTTTATGGGCGTGGCAAGTCGGAAAAAAACTGTATATTTTAAGAGTTTTACAGTTAGAACCCAAAATTTAAAGAAGTAAGTTTCTGTTTACCATCTCTAAAGATGGAAAAATATATATATATATATATATAAATATATATGATGAGTTGTGGGAATAGATATATCTTCCATAGAGTTAGAACCAAGATATCTTAGCTTTGCAGGCGAATCAGTTTTGAGCAAAATATTGGAGGATATATGACTTTAGACTTTCCCGATTTGCCACGCCCCAAGTAAGCGTGGATATATAAATTTTTAATCAATCTGAAGGGGAGGCCAAAAGCATATCACTTTCCAAATTCGAATGCACTAGCTTCAAAACTGTAGAAGATATAGTTTTATCCGATTTGGCACGCCCCCAAAAGACGTAGCTATATACTCTATATCTTTGTGTATGGGGGTGCAATTCAGGAGTATATATTCCAAATTTCAAGTCTAAGACTTCAATAGCGCCGAAGATATCGCACTAAAATCTTTCTTAAAACCGATCTGTCCTATGGGAGCTATAGGATATAGTCATCCGATCTGGATGATTCTGAGATATACAATGTCTGCAGCAGATTGGAGTAATAGGCAATAGTCTCGGAGGAGATTGCGTTGATCCAGACGGACATGGCTATATTAACTCAGCTCGTCTTGCTGATCAAGAATATATATACTTTATATGGTCGGAGATGCTTCCTTCTCTGCGTTGCAAACTGCTGACCAAAATTAATATACCCTTTTTGCAAGGGTATAAAAACTCCATATGAATAGAGAAACATTTAACTACGTTTCAATTAAAATACATGAGAGAGAATTAGGCATTGAATTTAAAACATTATTTATTGAAAGTTAAAGACTTTTCAAAACTTTTGCTTTAATAAATTCCATAAATTCCATATGTATATAGCCCCTTTTAACTATAACTAACTGTTTTTTTTTACTACCAGTTAAATATGGTATTTGATAAATTAATAAACTGTGCCACAGCCTTTAATAATTCATAGTAGTTGCTGTTATTAACCACTTAATTGACCAAATCGATGCCCCATTTAGGCAAAGCCGGGAATAATTTTTGGTAAATTGTCTACAACGAAAATAAATCAATAATTGATACGACAAAAACTCAAAGCAAAGTCTTAAAGAGAGCGCTATAAATACGTATGTGAATAGGTATGGGTACAGTTATATATATGTATAGGTATAGCTTATGTCTCTATAAAGCGTAATTGTATTCATTTGTTGACATTATAATTGAATACTCACCGCCGTGCCGTATGATGCCCACTTCCTGCAGTATCGATGCCGCCAAATCTGCCTTTTGTCTGCTGCTCTCGAAGCGCTCCGAGTTGAGGGGCACTTGAAGCGGTCGATAGAGCTGCGAGATGCAGAGTGTGCCCAGATTCTCAGTGGCGATGTCATGTATTGTCACCAGCGATTGCTCAATGGCCGACTGCGACAGAAAGAGAGAGAGAGAGAGGGAGAGGGGCAACAAATAAAGCTCTATTCATTAGGCGTATTTATAAATGAACCCCGTCCCAGCCTATAAAAGGGAAAGCTCCGCCAAATCATTTGCTTGGTCAACGCATTAAAAATACATTTTGGGCTAAATACGTTCGGGTCTGGGCCCCTTTTGCCTTGGCTTTTATCGTTAGAGTGGAAAATTGAGTTATTGGCCTCACTTTGTTCTAACTTTGCCAAAAGCGGGCGACTTTAAATTGCTTGCCACTGGCCATTGTTTTGGTCCACCCAAATTGATAAAGTGGCCCAAAAAAAACTGTACAATTTATTGCTTTGTTTTGTTTCTTGGCTTGATGATCTCTTAAGTGCTTGAAAACTGAAAATTTTAATTGGACTGCTGTGACCAAAACTTTAATTAAGTTAATCTTAATGAAATTTGTTTTTTTTTTAATTAATTTGTATTTAATATTTAAGTATATTTCTTCACTAGTTACTAGTTTAAGCTACTTAATAATGTCTTAATTATTTTTTTTTATTTTAGTAATATTATTTGTTTAAAATTGGCTAGCCTAATGTGAGAATTCAAGGGTTCGAATCCCAGGTTTTTTAGACTAGTTTCTAATTTAAGCTACTTAATAATATTCTAGTAATATTATTTGAAGAAAATTGCCTAGCAGCTGAGTGCCAACGGGAAATCCGCACGGAAAATCCCAGGCAAAGTGATAAGCGTTAAACGTTAAAGATTTGTCTTGATTTTTTAAGAAATTATAATTTCAGTATAATACAATCAATTCTGCCAAAAAATTTGTTTGATGTCATAAACAAAAGTTGCAAATAAAGACTAAAATATTTTTTTTAATTTAAAAAAAAAAATAAAAAAATTTTAAAAATTTAAAAAAAAAGTTTCAAATAAAGAAAAAAATTTTTATTTTTAAATAATTAAAAAGAAAATTAAATGTAGAAAAAAATTAAAAAAAATTTTTTTTATTTTTGTTTTATTAATTTGAAGAAAAATTTTTTTTTTTTATTTTCAACTATTGTTTATGTCATCAAACAAATTTTTCGGAGAAATTGATTGTATTATAGCGCTATCAGTAGGATACGAACTAGAGATGGGCGTTGGGATCAGGAAAGATTCTAAAATAGTAGATAAGAGTTTCTAGAGATATGTTCTGAGAAGGCGGCATTCCAGAGATATCCAATCGAGACCCGCAGATCTCTCAAATCTCGATCCTGATGTTCACATCTACTCATAAGTATATCTCTGGAATCTCTTACCATGCCACCTTGATGTAGGGATCAATCACTTAGACGACAGTCTGGAACTTTTTTAGAATCTTTCTCAACCAGGCCAAAAATTGTTTCGGAACAATTTCGGGTCCCGAAAATTCCAGCCCCCATCCCGATTTCTGTGCTATGCATAACCTACGTTTACGTACTCTAAATAAAAAATATATTTATTTTTCCTAAATGAATATTTTTTCTTATATACGTAAACTCGCAATTATTTCTTTAAAATTTCAGAAAAAATAGAACTCCTTAAAGTCTTTGGTTAAGTGCGCCCACTACCTCATTATAGTAAGTTAAAGCAAATGCTTCACTTCGAAACTATTCTGAAATTCTAATCCTTTAATCAGATTAAGTACTCTGCTTCCACTCAAGTTACAAAAGCCGAGGGAAAGTCCTAATCGATTTGCTTGAGTGCTTCGGGTGCAGCAGCACTTAAGATATTTGCACCTGCATTTAGTGCTAACTAAGTTCACTTCAAAATTTCTTGTTGACTGCCACGCCCCCTGCCTCTGGCTGCTCAAGTTGGTGTTAGTGGGAGGCTGGCTCATTATAGCAGCTAATTGCAGTTAATGATGAATTTCATTTGAGTTGAGGCAACCACAGTGAACCACCCAACCACTACACCACTCAACCACTCAACCACTCTACTTACACGCGTGACTATGTTGCCATCGCCGATTCGCAGAATGTTTTTGAATGGATTGCCTTGAGCAGCAGTTGCTCCCAGCCAGGAGAAGGTTGAAGATGTTGCTGCTGCAGCTGCAGCTGTTGCTGTGGTTGTTGCTGTTCCTGCTGCTGCTGTTGTTGTTGTTGTTGCTGTGACTGTTGCTGTGCCTGTTGGATGTGCTGCTGCTGCTGCTGGGGATGTTGCTACAGTTGTTGTCGCTGTTGTTGCTTTTGCATGCTCAACTGCCAGCAGCAACAACAACAACAGCAACAGTTGCTTTGTCACGCCAGCAACTAGTTGCTGCTGTTGTTGCTGCTGTTGATGTTGCTGTTGCTGTTGCTGACAACTGTCGGCCACAATTTGCCTCTTTCCTGCATTGAGCAAGCATCTCATTGTTGTTTTGCATTTGCCACTGTGCAGCTGCAACAAAAAGAGAGAGAGAGAGTGTGAGAGAGAGAGACAGAGCGTGAGAGTTAAACAGTAATGCTCTTTTAATAAGTAATTCCCAAACAGCTAAAAAAAGCTGAGGATAAAAACTTTGCTGTAATTGTCGTCGGCTTCGCTGCAGGATCAAAATGTCCTTGCGAAAAAACATGCCAGCTGCCTGCATTTTTAATTAGTTAAATTAATTGTCTTTCTTTTCGCTTTTCGCTTTTCGTTTCTCCATTTTCCTTTTCTTTTATTTTCCTTTTATTTTGCGGCTTGTCATTCCTTCATCTAAGACGCGTCATTGTTGTAATTACACAGCACTTTACCTGCCCGGGCGTTTAGCAACACTTTAAACTTAATTACGATATCCGGACGGGTATTTAAGTGTTGGTAAATGCTCAATTATTTATTTAAGCCAAAGTTGAGTGGGGCTTAAGATGAGCATTGTGAAAGTTTTTTAGCGGAAAAAGCTTAACACAGAATAATTGAAGTGAAAAAGGTTTCCTTCATAATTGTAACTTATATTTTAGCAGTTAAGTGTTGGTAAATACCCATATATATTTTTTACAGCTATGTTGAGCAGAGTAGCTTTTCGCAGTTTTTTCTTAAGATTTAAGTTAATATTTCTAGTGAGAAATAGTTTTAGTTTATCATAAACATTATTTCAGTATTTCAGTGTTTTTAAATATTTTGTAGACTGTGAGACTTGTTTAGGGATTTCATACTATTAGTGATGTGAAAAATATTTGTAACTAATAATTAAATATTTTAGTGTTGCTAAATAATGTAGCTATGTGTGAATATGAGTGTTGAGTAACATTTTTCTAAGCTAAGAAAATTATTTAAAATATAAAAATTATATTTCACAATTTTTTATTAATTTTATTTAAGCTGTTTTTAGTGAAGGAAAAAGCAAAAAGTATTATTATTAAACAAGCAAAATATTTAAGCTGAATTTTTAGTATTAAAGTGTTGGCAAAGGGGTAAATATGTATGTCAGCTGTGCTGGCTAAGTATTTTTGCAGATTACTGAAAATACTATGAGTGGAAAAATGTAAAATTTGTAAAGAAAGTTTTTAATAGAATACAAAAATGTTTTTGTCCCCGCAGAAGCTTTTTAAAAAACTTAATTCACAGTCGGATAAACTAGACTTTCGTTTTCATATTCTTAGTCATATATTTTTATAAAGATATATTCAAGCCAAATAGAAATGCTCACTTCAAATGCCAGCAGGCAGAAATGATTAGGCAAATACATAAATAAATTGTTAAAATATTTATTTTATACCCGTGCCGAGACTTGGCAAACGAAAAGACAAGTCAGCATAAAGCAAAGCCACAACTTGAAGTGTCTGTGTGTGTGGGAGTGTGTGAGGGTGTGGGTGTTTGCAGGTAGATGCCACGTCAACAAAGACAACAAATATGCAGAACAAGCGGAAACACTTGCATACGACTTGCTCTCTAGACCAAAACCCAAACCAAACGTTTATGCGTCTTTCATGAATGCGAACGAAATGTAAATATCAAATAAAAATACCATAAAAAAAAGAATAATAAATATACTGACTGACTAGTAAATACTGTGTAATAAGTTTTTATAAGACATGGGAAAGATTTTAGATTTTTTAAAAATTTCTTTAGTTTTTTTTGGGAAATTTATTGCAGGAATTTCCAAAAAAAAATATTTTTTGTACATATGAAACTATTTATAATATTTTATTATTTATATTATATGTATTATATATGTATATTTTATTATTTAATTAATTCATTATTTTATTATTTAATTATTTTATTTTTTTATTATTTTATTATTTTATTTTTTTATTATTTTATTATTTTAGTTATCTATTATATATTATTTTATTATAATACATATATATATTATATATAATAGAATACGAAAATCTAAGCAATTTTCTTAAAATTAATTCATTCTAATTCATTCATTCAATTAATTCATTCAAAATTAAAAAAAAAAATTATTTTATTTTTTTTTATTAAATATATTTATATATATATTTATATCGTTTTAATCATTTCCTTATCACCAATATTTCACCAAAAAAATATGATTTAAAAATAAAGAACATTTTGAAGAAAACCCCTATTTAGTCTGTTACAACCAGCATACTTAACATAATACCCCACCTCACCAAAAATGATTACAGGGTATTTATGAAAAAAAGCATCTGCATGAAGTGGATATATACTTGTATAACATATCTTTTGCATTAGCAGGAGTTGAAAGCTGTAAAATACCGACTAAACTGGGACGCAGTGCAGCTGGATTTTCCGGTTGCAAAAAAGGATTGACTGGGCGTGGCGGGCAGAGGTAGGAGGGGCTGGGACTTTCCATTCAAATGAGAGCTACATTTTACTGTTTTCACTTTTAGTTGGCAACAAATTTGTTCGACTGTCGTAAAACTTGGCCGAAAGTTTCGTTTTTTTTGCCACCATTTTGTTTTTATTTACCGCACATTTTACAAAATGGCTGCCAAACGATTGGCCACCATTTTGTGTGTGTGTGTGTGTGTGAGCTACTCATAATATTTAATGTTCATAGCTTATTGATTGCATTTCCGTTTAATGTCCTCTAACGAGAAAGGCCCAAACTGGGCAAAGCTGTCGCTGGGGAAATGTACTTAAAAAGATTAACTGAAAAGAGCGTCATCATTATGTCAACTATTTAGATTCGCATTACAGATAGAGGACGAGCAAAAAGAGAGAGAGAGATGGGGTTTATGTTGCAGTAATTGAGGGTAATATTTTGAAGGATATGTGTTGGTTTATGTTGCCTTCAAAAGCTGTTGATAGTTGCAAATATACTTAACGAAATTAGCTGATGTATAAATTAATCTTAATTATAAGTGAATTGTCAAACATTAAGAAAGACTTTTAGAAATATGTCAGAATTAGAGCTTAGATATTGCATAAGAAATTTTTTATATAAGTCTTAAAGTTGTCATGCAGACTGTAAGAAACTAGACTAATCCTAATAACTTGGTTTATTTCCAGCTAAAGTAACATGCCTATTTGAGGGATCAAGTCTAAGGAGGATAATCTTTTAGATTTGGTTTAATTTTCTCTCATGAGTTAGGCTTGTATTAAAGATCTGGTTCATTTTTGACTAAAAACATGAGTCTGGTTAATCTTGGTTTGGTCTAAGGAGGCTAATCTTCCAGGTATGGTTGAAGTTTCGCTTGTCAATCTCAACTTTATGAGCTGGCTCAAATTTCTCTAAGCAACAACGCTCATCTTTAAGACTTTGTTCTATGTTCTATGGAACTAGGCAAATTTTTATGATATGGCTCATTTTTGTTTCTGTAATCAGGCTTACATTAAATATCTGGTACAAAGCTCATCTCGAGAGATCTGGCTCATTTTTGTCTAAAAAAAATTGTTTTCCGTAAGATCTAGTTCATGTTTGCCTAATGAGGCTAATTATTCAGATTTGGTTTATTTTTCTTTTAAGAACAAGTGTTTCCTGAAAGATCTGGTTAATTTTTGCTTTATTAGCTAGATATGATTCACTTTTCGTGCATGAGGAAGGCCCTGTATTAGAGATCTGGTTTTTTTTTGACTAAGGAACCAGCTTTAAGATCATCTTGAAGTTTTTGTTAATTTTTATCTAAGAAACCAGTTTTTCTCATTTTCGGTTAAGGAACTTGTCTTAAAAAAAGATTGTTATTTAAGATCTGTTCCATTTTTGTTTTTACTTTCTTGCATTATAACAAGGTGAAAATATGCATAGGTCTATTGAGGGGTAGCAAAGGGTAGTTGTGAAGAGGCTCACAGATTTTTCTGGAATGTGAATAGTTTTAGCAAGACCAAAAGATGATTTTATATCAAGGTAAAATATAGGGATCTTTAAGGGTGTGCTACTAATACCTTTTTCTCTATAATCAACTTGTTCTCTAGAGTAAAAATGTATCCTTTTACAAAATTAAATGGAAATATCTAACAAAATATTTACAGCCGCATAATGATGTTTGACTTGCGGATGCCTGGTATAATATATCACTAGAAAAAGCTGTTGACAGTGCCCACAAAAAAAAACTAACCAAACAATAAAATAAAATACAATTTCCCTACCCAAAACCCACAGGAAAGCTAATTAAATGCAGCACAAAACCAACAGAACAATATTACCTAAAAGTAAGATGAGATTATTATTGTACAATCGCAGTTAGTTTAACTTTTGCGAAAAATATAAAATATAATAGAAGTTGCATGTGTGTATGTGTGTGTGAATACTTTTGTGTGGCACTGTGGCTAAGCTAAATGCAGACAAAGCTTGCGCTGCCTTTTGCTTTTTGATTTTCCACAAAAAGGGGCGTGGCTGTGAGCGGGCATATTAAATGGCACAAAAGGAATTAATTTGCATCCAACTGTTGGGGCTACAAAAGGGGCGTGGCTGGCAGAGTTTTTCTTTTTGCTTGGCGATGCAAAAAACCAAGCCAAGCTGTAAAACTGAAGTCAAATGAAAGAGTGAAAAGCATAAAATTCGTGCACACTTTTTGATACTCGTTCAGTGAGTGGGAAAGGGGTATATTATCCAATATTGTTGTAATTTGTGGTTTTTAATATATTTCATACATAAATATGTATATATATATACATAGGTTATATATAGCTGTCTCTGATAACGTATAAAGAATGTATAAAATATCTAATCCAACTAGGGGCGTGGCAAATTTTTTCCCAGATTTTTTAAAAAAATTTTTATATTTATTATTTTTTTTTTAAGAATGTAAAGAATAGCCGATCCAACTAGGGGTGTGGCAATTATTTTTTCATATTTTTTAAAAAATTTTTTATGTTATTTTAAACTTTTTTTTTTGTAGTTTTATCATTAACATAGCTTTTATATTTCCTCGTTACTTGCTCTATTTGTTTTTCTTAGCTTAGTTCTTTCTCTAGTTTATTTTTACTACCCTAAAATTTGCTGTTATTTCATTTTTGTTGTCTTCATTGGGAGCTGAATCACATTTTATGCTCGCTTTTTAACAGCTCGTTCACGCTCTCGGAGACATTAAAAGTAACAAGCCATAAAATTCGCACAGCTAGTTATACACTTTAGCAGGCGGAGGTGTAGCGTGTGAAGGGTGTCTATGAAGGATATGTATCAGTGTTGCCACTGCAGCCGTTTTCCGCACAGATCTGTCATTTTTTTTTCGTCTGCTGCCATAATTATGAGGTGCTAGAAAACAAGTGGGCACAGATCAAGTTTATATGAAATCAAATGTCCCAGACGACGACGAAATTATCGATAACGAAAATCACTTTAATATCCATGTATATATAGTAGATGGGCGTCGGAATCGGGATTGAACCCGAAAGTGTCCCGGTAATTTTCTGTAATCTGGCGGGTTGGGAAAGATTTTAAAAAAGTCCATCGATACTTCGGTCAAGGCATATCCCAGAATCTCATTCTTTGATGTAGGGATGAAGCTCTTATCCGGCAGTCCTGGAATTTTTTAGAATCTTTCCCAACAAGCGCGAAAATTCACCCGTCTCTTATATATAGTAAAAGTTTAGTTTTAAACTTAAAAATTGTTGTTCTGTTTTCTTTTCCTCTTTAAAAAATGTTTGTAAATTTTTTTCTCAGCCGTTGTTGTTTATTTGTGGCACGTAGCTGACAACATTGATATGTATCTTAAAAAACAGAGAGAAAATTGAAGTGAAATAATAAATAATAATTATTAAAATTTATTAGGTGACAACAGTGATTTTTATTATTATTTATATCATTAGTATAATTATTGCTATAATTCTTATTATGATTTATGAACAAATGAATTTCTAAAAATTGTATTTAGGGTATTCCTCATTTTGTATTTTTTTTATAAATACTTTTCTTTTTTTATATATTATTATCATTAGTATTATTATTGCTATAATTCTTATTATGATTTTTGATCAAAAGAATTTCTTAAAGTGTATTTGGGGCATTCCTTATAATTTACTTTTTTTTATAAATATTAATTTATTTTCTCTCTCTCAACTTTAGTATAGGCATAGAATAGTTGAATACCTTTAAAGTAGAATTTCCGTTGCAGGAAATGCATTTCACTTGAGCTTTCAACGAATGCAGTCATAAAATTTTAGAAGTCAAGTAAACTGAAACGCAAACACTCGGCACATCGATGCTGAAGCAGCTCTTCAATTGATGACTCTGAGTATAATTTATCGGAATCGTCGAACATTAAATGGACATATAAAAGTACAGTAAGTTTTGATCCCTCTCCTTATATCACATTTAATTAGACTAATTTATATGCAAACTGCAATTGACGGCGGCGACATCTCAGCTGCAATTGGCACGAGTGTGCGTGAGTCTGTGTATGTGTGTGTGAGTGAGAGCTCTTCCTGAGCTGCTTTTTGACAGCGAAATGTGTTTTTTATGAGCATGGCACGTCACGTGTAAACAAGTTTCAGTCACGAGCTTCGCTCTGGCAAAGTAGCAAATTAAATGTTTGCCTTTATAGGGAGTACCCATAATAAAAGTTGAGGGTATTGAAGGCTTTAAAATTAGAGTAGCGAACTAAAGTTTCGTAAAAATTATTAAACATTTTAAAGTTTTTTTGCTTACGAAATTTTTGGTTTTAATTTTTTATAGGGACTACCCCAAACAAATTTTTTTGGCATGTATTCAGGACAAACAAGCTTTAGTCTTGAGCTTTAAATTAAGCTGAAAGGCAGAAATATATTTATTTATTTATTTTTATGTTAATTTTTATACGGAGCATCCTTTACAAGTTTTTGAATTTATTAGAAAATCACTTTTAATTGAAGTGGAATAAATCTACTTTAAGCTGAAGGCTTTGATTTGAAGAAACTTTTTCTACAAGTTTTTTTATTTATTTGATTTTCTTATAGGAGCACTAATATTTTTGTTTACCAAAAGGCCAAGAGCTAGTAAAATTGTTCTTTTATTTAAAAGTAAGTTTTGGATTACTTTGGGTTGCTTCAAAAAAATACTTTAAATTATTTAAAGTTTTTAAAAGTTATAAAATTAAATCCTGTAATTTTCGTTTATTTAAAATTTAAATTAATTCTACTTTAATCAGCTATTGGCACCTTATAAGAGCTCAAGACACTGTGAACCTTCGGCACAGTAAAATGACTTTACAACGCAAAGTCAATAATGCCGCAGTTTAACAAAATGATCCTTGAAATGTGTCCTGAGGCGAATTCTGTTATTTCTTTTATTTTCTTTTTTGTCATTGCAGCTGCTGCAGTTGCACTTTGCGGAAAGTTTGGCCCTTCAAGCCAAAGGAATAGCTGTAAAAATGTGGTAGCAGAAAATGCATGCCCGCCCCTTGCGCCACAGGGGCAAGAACATCAAAAGCAGCTGCTGCGTTTTTTCTTTCATATATACATATATACATATATATTGTGAGTGAACCTTCTTAACTTGTGCTTTGGGAGAGAGACTTTGGTTTGGGGTATATTGAGTTTTTTCTGAGGAATGAAACGCATAAAAGGTGATATAAGATATGACAACTCTTGATTTATAGATACTTTCTACACAAAAAACGTGCAATTAAAAATCGTGTAAGAAAAAAAACATGAAAAAACATACAGTAAATTTGAGGATATTTTCCTTAAATAGAAAAAATTGTGTAAGATACAAAACTTAAAGTATTTTTCAAAAAAAAAACCGTGCTAAAGAAGTCATAAGGAAAACTAGAGATGGGACCGCCCGATTGCCCCGATAAATTTTTAATTTTTCCCGCGGGTCCCGACATTTCCCGAATTTTTTTTTTAAACATTTAGAACTCTTATGATAGATACTTTTTACATAAAAATAATAATATCCACAAAATTTTCTTCTCTTTCTTCCAAAATTCTACTAGAAGTAGAATACACCCTCTCACTCGTTGTCGAAGATGTTGGAACATCAAGTAAGCCTAGCAAGTATTTGTAACAATGGCAATTCATTGCATTGTTGCCAAAATAATAAAATATTTGAACTTCTCTTAAATTTAACAGGATTTATATTACAACTAATTTCCTCGTCAATATTATTCTTCTGTTTTTTGATAAATACAAGTAATTTTATCTATTAATAATTTTCTTATCGGAACCCGCGGAAATGTCGGGATCAAGTACTTATCCCGACCGTCCCGGACTTTTTCAGAACTTTTCTTATCCCGGCCGATCATTTTCATTCAAAGGGCTTTCTCGAATAAATTTATCGATGTCAGCCGTTCGCGTGATAGATTTATAAATACTGAATACACAGAAGATTTTGGTGCTACGAAACTTCCATTTTAGACGCAAAATTAAAATAAAACAAGTAAGACCGCTCTAGTCGGGATTGCCAGACTACGAGATGCCCTGTTTAAAAAAATGTAATTGTGGATTTAATAATTTTTTTTTTTGGAAAAAATTCCAAACTAAAAAAAATAGAAAATGTATTTTTTTTGCAAAAAGCTTAGTGCCTGCATACAGTGTTTACATATAATTCAATAAAAACATTAACGAACTACACCAAAGTGAGTTATAATTCAAAATTATAATTTACAGTTACAAAATTTACGAAAAGCTTGTTGACTCAACAATTCCAAATATTTATTAAATACTTTTTACTCTGATCTTAAGCTCTGGTCGTTGTCACATATCAACCCATTTGCAATCCATTTGCTAGGGTATCTCAATGTATGCTATAAATAAGGTCTTATATCTTCGTCTGCTTTTTTCTTTCATTTTCATTTTCTTGCACATGTTGTACGTTTCGCAAAATTTGTCAACATGTATATAATCGTAGTTGTTGTTGTTGTTGTTGTTGTTGTTGTTGTTGTTGTTGGTGTCAACACATTTGTTGTTCCTTTGCTCGTTTGTCGGCTTAATTCATAAAGGGCTAAGCAACACTTCTGGCTGCCACCTTAAAGGGCTTTTGCTACATGGCCCCGGCCACATGTAAAAGACAGGTTTATGTAGCCACGCCCACCGCCCTCTATCCCGCTTTTAACGAGCCTGCTCCCTGCCTGCTATATAGGTTAAATGACTTCCTTGTATGGTGGGCTGACCGAACTAAGTAAACAACAGCATTGAGTTTGCTGCTGCCACGCCCCTTATTTCAGTGGCTTTATTTGTAGCCAAAGGCTGGCAACGCTTTTCATTGGAAAAAGTATGGCAACATTGGCGGGCATAAACTATCTTTAGAACCATTTGCGGACCCTTTTTAGCAGCACGTTTTTATCTGCTTTGTGTTGGCTTTATATATATATATATATATATATATATATATATGTATGTATGTATGTATGTGTATGTATATATATGTCGATTTGCTGATTTTGTCAGTTTTCTTTGTCATTGATTTTCGATCTTAATAATGATGTGTGCTTTATGTGCCGGAAACCGAGGCAGTTTTCCCTTCTGCATCCTTGTTATCCTTGTTACCAAGGAGCAGCAACAGCAGCAGCAGCAGCAGCAGCTTTCGCATCGGCAGCAATTGTCATTGCAATGCATTTGATTTGATTTTTATGCCCTGTCGTCCCTTTTTATGGCTTTATAATGTGCGTCTTATCTGCGAGCAGGACATTCGAGCTGCTGCCAATAAACTTCGTCATGCGCTCCAAGTTATGCCAAGCTGAATATGTTAGAATTTTGATACTGTTGCGACATACGACATGCGCCATATGCGACATTTACTGCTCGATTGGCACGAAGAGTTCGCTTTAAAAGTCATTTAAATTTCATTTTCATAGTACGACTTGAGCTGGGATTACAGGAGATTTATCTAATACTCTATAATAAATTTATTTAATATTCATAGCAGGGCATTATCCTAGAAATTATATTGGCAATGCATACGCAATAGAAATATATACTATCTAGATAGTATATATATATATCTCGCGCTCTTGAAATATTTATGAAATTTTTGCAATATATCTCTAAACTATTGTTAAAGCTTAAATTTTTCAGTTATTTTAGTGTCTTTTAATACAACTAATATTAAAGAATAATATTTAACTTAATTAAACTTACTATTGACAAATTTATTAACTTTGTCTTTACTTTTGACGCAATTAAAGCAAAGACTGCTATTTTTGTGAACTTCGAAATTCGTGTGCATGAGCACAAAAGCATGAAAAACGGGCCAAAACGAAGCAAAACTAACGGGACAAAACTAACGGGAATATTTATATTCCATTTTACAAAAGCATAGTCCAAGAATTGAATCTATAAGGAATATGGAAAAAATATTGAAATCTTTGTTAGCATCTACTGCGCTGCTATTTTTGTGAACATATATATATCATTTATAGAGTATCAATGATATAGAACTAGAGGGATTAGCTTATAAATATAAAGGATATAAGTACTATTTTTCTGATTCGTCATGATTGACGTATTTAATAATTTTTGACCTACTTATATGTAAAATTTTCTGGCTTTGGAAGATATGGTTTTCTTCCATTTGCCAAGCCTCAAAGAGGTTGATGTATATAATTTTAGAGAGACTTCCCGACTTGCCACGCTTTTAAGGAGAGATTAGAGAATTTTGCATTGCTGAGTTGATGAAGATGAGGTCAGCTCATAGCATACTTCGCCAGATACCCTGTAAAATTTGATAGATCTTCAATTTTCTGCATATATTAATAATTTTTCTTTTATTCTCAGCTGAACTGTTTAAGGAATCGATGAAGCGCCTGTCATAGTTTGCTGTAGATGTTTCTCTGGGTATGTCAACTGCTCTCTTATCGAACCTCTTGATTCTCTATCAACTGATAGCCAATTTCTGTAAACTAATTTGCAAACAAATACACAACAAACACACACAGATAAAGGTTGCTCAACGTATCGTGTGAAATCAAATATATATAACATTCAACGCACACATTATGCAAAGCGACGAAGAAGAAGAAGAAGAACAACAACAACAATGCAAACATTAAGATAAAGCAAGTCAAAACATCAACAGCTGACAACTTCAGTTATTCCGCTTGAGTTGTGACGCCTTTTGGCATTCGGGCAGGAAAACTGCCCAGTGAAAAGAAAAGAAAAAGGCGTTGAAACGTTATATACGTATATATATAAATTTTCTTTTTATTTTTCCCATTTTCCGGCCGTCAATGCCATTTCGGCCAACACTTAAAGCAAATGAGATGACGGTTGAGCGGGACGCAAAAACCAAAGCAAAATCTAACCGCAGGCGCTGCCACAAAATCTCATTAAATTAATGCAAGCCTCAGGAGTATTTTTGCCCCTCCTCCTCCATCTGCACAGCTTCTTCTTCTTCTTTCGTAGCTGGCCAAAAACTAATTCGTGGGAAAAACGTCTTTCGCGAAATTGTGCCAAGATTTGAAATGTTTGATAGGCCGAATACAGGAAAAAACCGCGAGAGAGAGAGAGAGGGGGAGAGAGAAATGTTGGCCTAGCCTCAGCCGCAGGCTAAGCAGCAGCTTAGGTCGGACGTATGTATATATAGGGTATAGCTAAGACTTAGCTTATGACTTGCAAAATGGGCGTGTAACAGATCAGAGGATTATGACTAAAGTGTGTGTGGGTAACAGGCGCAGATTGAGCTAATAATGGCTGTAAATCTTAGGGAGTAAACGCGAAAGCTATGTTTATGGGGAAATATATTTCAATTTAGAAATTGAACTTGTAGAAGAGGTGAGTCTGCGAAAAGTGATTGGGCATAC
Source organism: Drosophila gaucha (assembly GCA_035045545.1). Lineage (NCBI taxonomy): Eukaryota > Metazoa > Arthropoda > Insecta > Diptera > Drosophilidae > Drosophila > Drosophila gaucha. The sequence goes on from JAWNOY010000252.1 coordinate 2,756,428, forward strand.
AATGAAAAGTATTGTGATAAACCAAAATAGAAAATGTAATATTAATAATATAGATAAGAGTCTTTAATGTGAAAGATAAGCTCTTTCGCTTAGGGAGATTGAAAGTACCAGAGAGCGTGAAAGAAGAGAGAGAGAGAGAGAAAAAGAGCGAGATATGGAGAGAGATAAAGGGAGAGATAGAGAAAGAGAGAGATATAGAGGGAAAGAGAGAGAGAGAGAGAGAGAGAGAGAGAGAGAAAGAGAAATACCGAGAGATGGAGAGAGGGATGGAGAGAGAGATAGAGAGAGACAGAGAGAGAAAGAGAAAGAGAAAGAGAGAGAGAGAAGAGTGAGAGAGTGCGTGAGAGAGAAAGATCGAGAGAGAGAGAGAGAGATGGAGAGAGAGCGAGAGCGAGAGAGAAAGAGAGAAAGAAAGAAATAGAGAGAGAGAGAGAGAGGAGAGCAACATTGAAACAGAGACGGTATGAGATAGAGAGAGAGAGAGGAGATCGACATTGAGACAGATACAGTATGAGATAGAGAGAGAGAGAGAGAGAGATAGATAGAGAGAGAGAGAGAGAGAGAGAGAGAGAGAGGAGAGCGACACAGAGACAGAGTTAGAAAGAGAGAGAGAGAGAGAGAAAGAGATATACTTAGATAGAAAGAGAGAGAGAGAGTGAGATAGATACATAGACAAATAAAGGGAAAGAAAAACTTAGGCAGAGAGAGAGAAACTTAGGCAGACATCGAGGGAGAGAAAGAGATAGAGTTAGAAAGAAAAAGAGACAGCGAAAGAGTTACATGAACAATTTAAAAGAAGGAAATAGGCAGAGAGAGAGAGAGAGAGGGAGAGAGTGAAAAAGATAGACAGAGAGAGGGATTCAAACAGAAAGAAAAAAAAATGAAGACAGACAAATTACATAGTGATATAGAGTAAGATTGAGATAAGACAGAGAAAGAGAAAGAGACAGGGCGAGCAAGGAGTAGAGAAAGATATAGGCCAAGGCCAATAGCTATAAAAGTTAACAAGAAGTTGGGCGTGTCTCTTTGGAGATAAAAAACTCCACGAACAGAATAGGATTACTCAACAGAAAGTGAAATTAGAGGCCCGTCGATTAATATTGATTTTTATGTCATATGATTTACTCAGAATAACTTTGACTTGAGTTTTTCCTCAAGAAAAAAGCAAAACATAAGGCAAATGGAGGAAATCTTTGCGCACCAGTTGCTTACATTTAGCAGACACTGTTTAATGTACATAAACTAACCCTAATCAATCAACTACCTTTGCTAGTTCGCTTCACATTTCTCACATCATTCCACACAGATTTATCCCATCAAATTCATACGCACATGCCTTGACTTTGGTCAAATGTGGTTTATGAAAAGGGTTTTCTCTGCTCAATTTTCTTATCCTTTTTCCTCTTATTGAGCATAACTAAGCACACGGAAATGTTGTGAAAAACCACAACAAATGCGACACTGAAAGGGAGAATTATTCGAGCCACAATTCTCAACTATGTCCGGCACAGATTTGCGTTATTCAGTTTCACTCGTGCTTATTTCTGTAAACAAATAAAAAGGATAAGCGAGCAACAACAACGGACGGAAATCGATGGGCATGTTCACAGCATGTCCGCTTAGATATAAGTTTTATTTTTTTTGAGATACCCTGTACCTGTTGCGCGTAAAGTGTGTGATGTTTGCATGCAAATGTGTGTGTATAAGAGAATAAAGCAAACAGCAAATACATATGTATTCCTAACCGAGTATATCTAACTAGTAATCTAGTAATTTTTTTTTTTTTTTTTTTTTTTCAAGCTGTCAATCTCTGAAACTTTAAAAGCTAAATTTTTGAAATTGAAAATATATATTCCTATTGACCATACAAAATAGAATATCAACATTTTTGGGCAATATCTCCTCCCATTTTCTTAATAATGATAAAAATTCAATTTTGTGACTTGTTGCTTTGATCATAACTCGAAGACTATGAGAGCTAGAGATCAAATTTGGTATACCTGTTCTGGTAAAGTTCCTTAGCTTGTAATATTTGGGTAAGGCATGTTATATATACAGTCGAATCCCGATAATTCGTCCCCTGCTAAATCGAAAACCCCAATAATTCGTAAGATATGATAAAAATTTATTAGAGCTCTTCATCAATAAATCAAATTCCTGTGTAATTCGTGAAAAACGTAATCCCCTTGCCATTTTGTATTATCGGGATTCAACTCTACTATATTATTTATGTACTTAAATACCAACAAAGGTAATTTTAAAAGTGTCCAACTTTCAAGGTATAATAGCTAAAAAAAAGGAAAAGAAACTAGTATATATTTCCAATAAAATCGAAAAAGGAACTAGTACATATTTTTGATAAAAACATACAAAAAAATATAATATCTATGTATATCTTACTTTTGGGATATCACACTTTATAGATAATTCCTTGAGGTTCACAAATCGATCTTAATAAAAGTCTAGGAAAAAAACTGTTTCAAAAAATTGTTGCTGCCTGGGTAACTCCAAGTCGTGCACTCCCAACTAGAGCCCTTTAACTTTTTTTTTATTATTATTTTTAGTTTAGCTTATTTTTCTCGCCTTTTTTCCCCGACTTTTATATATACATTGCTCCATATTGTTTCAGCATCGCTGCGTTTCGTGTTTGCTATCTTTTTTAGAGGTATATGGCTCTCTTTTTTTTCGAGTCCGAATTTTCGCGATGCGCTGCTTAGTCATGCCCATAAAACGCGCAACGTGTTGTGAAATTTTCCAACGGTTAACAATAAATTGGAGCATTAAACATGACATTGTCGTCGGCCGCATCATCATCAGCATCGCCATCGTCATCCAACACCGTTTTAATAATCATTCACATGTCGCGCTCGTCCTCTTCATCAGGCAGTCACGGCTATTGCCACTCAGTCAAGTTCACAATTTCCACATTGCTTTTTATATATTTATATTTATGTTTTATAAATAGAAATACCACAAATGTGGCTAATATTTAAGCTAGCTTGCGGATTACGTATACGCAACGTGTGCTGTGCCTCGTAACGAAAGCACTTTATAAAGCCATAAAATGGGAAATGATATGAAATATTTTATATCTGTTCACACGCATTTAAGTTGTATTTGGTTTTTAAAATTATGATGAAAATTTGTAGTTTGAAATGAGTATTATATAATTCTAATCAATGGGGGTATTCTCTTCATAGATTCTGCAACTTAATTAGCTTTTTATTTGCTTCACAGTATATCTAATAAATTTGAATACAAATATATAAACAAGTTTTCAAGAAACAAAATAAATTTACTAGATTGAAAAAGAGAGAGATAAAGAGCGCAAAAAAGAGAGATAAAAAGCGTTTAGATCTGGACGTCGGGATCGGCATTTTCGGGAATCCTGCGGGTCACGAACAAATTTTCAGGATCGGGCGGGATGGGAAAGATCTTAAAAAAGTTCGGAACGGTCGAGATAAGTGCTTGATCCCGAAAGTCCCGGTAAGAAAATGAATAATCTATAAAATTACTTGTATTTATCAAAAAATAGAAGAAAGATATTGACGAGGAAATTTCTTCTTCTTATTATAATTATCTTATTCTGCATATTACATTTGAGACAAGTTCAAATATTTCATCATTTTTATTTTTTATTATTATTATTATATTTTATTATTTTCTTGCAAGGCAAGTATATGATGTTCCAACATCTTTGGCTACGAGTGAGAGTATGTAATTTACTTCTAGTAGAATTTTGGAACAGAAGAAAAATTTGAGAAAATGTGTTTTTTAAATAAAAATTTTACATCTATCAAAAGAGTTCTAAATTTGGGCAAATATCAGAAAAATTAAAAATTTTGAACAATTGGGCTGGAAAAGCAAAGTTGATTTCGAAACTGGGTGGGTATGGAATCAATTTCTTTCCCAATCCCATCTCTACTCTTGGCAATTTAAGTTTCTTGAAAATTTGTTTATTTATTTTTATATGTATTAGATATTGTGCTCTGCAAACGAAATACCAAGCAGTACATTTTTTTTAAATAATTTATCTTCATTCAACATTTCAAAGATAAAATATTTGTAGTTTGCTTAAATGCTTCGATTTCAAATTAAACGAAAGGACAAATAAATTATATATTTTATACACTTATAATTGATTACAAATGTCTACAAATAATATTTATATATTTATAAAGACATAAATCTGAAAATACATACAATTTTAAAAATATTTTGTTCTCAATAAATTTGTTTTATCATGCGTAAGTTTTTGTTGCACAAATAATTTTACAAAAATATTTCTATGAAAAAGTATTTCTCTCGCAATTCATAAACTGACTTGAATTAGTTTTCGTTTCGGTTGGTTTTGTCACTTTTCTGATTCATTTGAAGTAATTTGTTTAGTGGCCAATATCATTAAGCATTAATTTTATTAATTTGGCGCTCATAAATAAGGACTCCCCTCCATATATAGAATATATAATTTAGCCGACCGACAAATAATATTACGCTGCCTTCAAATTGGTCATTAAGGCAAATTCAATGCGTTCCACAAAAAAAATTGTATATAAAATATATATGTATATACATATGTATGTGTGTGTGTGTATATATATATAGCAGCCATAATGAGTTTATTGATTTGGGGCCTGGCCCACAATTTGATGGGGCCATGTTCATGTTCGCGTCATGGGAATTTAATATCAATTTGATGCCACTTAAGATTGAAATATGTGAAGGATGGTGTAACCAGAGCCTGAGTGCGGCGATTCAGCTTTAAATGGATTGTATTTGTCATTTCTTAGCTGACAAAATGTATTTATTTTAAGGAGGATTTGCATTAGCAACTATTTTAGTTAAGTTTTTGATTGAAGTCAATTAGTGAAAACTTTTGATTGTATTAAATATGTGTATGTATAGGTAGGTGTATATGTTTGTATAAGCATATGTATATGTATATGTATATGTATATGAATATGTATATGTATATGTATATGTATATGTATATGTATATGTATATGTATATGTATATGTATATGTATATGTATATGTATATGTATTTGTATATGTATATGTATATGTATATGTATATGTATATGTATATGTATATGTATATGTATATGTATATGTATATGTATATGTATATGTATATGTATATGTATATGTATATGTATATGTATATGTGTATGTATATGTATATGTATATGTATATGTATATGTATATGCGTATGTATATGTATATGTATATGTATGTGCATATGTATATGTATATGTATATGTATATGTATATGTATATGTATATGTTAAAGTTTTTTATACTAGCTTTTAGATAAAAATTAATGGATATATTCTTTAAAGACCAAATCCTAAGTAACTTATTATAGACAGGAAACAATTTCTCAAATAATATTTTATTTCAATTATTTAAATTATATTTCTAGCTCGAGTCGAAGGCCCTAGCAGCTAGTGCTAGGTTAGATAGTTAAACTATCATTTTCTAAATTAAATAAAATCAAATAAATATTTTTAGCTCTTGTTTATTAATCGATATTCAATCTATAGACTATATAGAGATATGATTTCTCTTCTATAAATCTTATAAAATTTTCTTCTTGAAAAAAAGTAAATTTAAGAGTTTCTATAAATTACTCAATATATGAAAAACAGGGTATCCTTCAGTTGTGCACTCCCTGCTTGTTCTTTACATTTTTTGTTTGGCTACAAATGACAAGTCCAAATGTAAACAAAGTGAAGTGCCACAACGGTTGTCATTAATATTTATCGCCCAGGCCATCATTGTCAGAGGGCCACATGGCAGACCGACTTCCACAGCAAACTTACTATACATATACACAAATATATATACACATAGAAATATACGTTATACACATGTGCATGAGCTCAAATTGTGACAATAGAGACAGATAGAGAGAGATAGAGATAGAGAGGGAGAGGGAGACATAGAAGTTTAAGTGAATGAAGAGCTAGAATTGTTGCATATCGTATATACAGAACATAATTGTTATACCGTATAGACTTCCATATAATGTTTTTTAGTATATATGTACAATTTACACAATTTTGTCGTATAGCTTTTTTATATGTTTTGTGTGCACAGAATTTACACATTGGCATGCGCTGACTGCAAATATTATTATCAATTATTACCAGCTTGGCAGCGAGTGCTATGATTGGATCTACTTAAATGAAAGTCCTTGTTACAAGAGCTCACAACGTTTGCAAAGCCTTTGTTTAATTATAACAAAAACGACATGCACATGGATAAACACTCACACACGAATACACATGACAGTGTTGGCTGCGTGTAAAGTGATGCTAAATTGTGTTTTCAAAACGATATTCCGAAAATGTGACAGAGTAACGCAGAGGCATTGTAAAACGATATTCAAGAAATGTGTTAGCGTAACAAGTTATACGATTGAATGTCGTTAAAAGTGAGACAAACGATTTGTAAGATTGCTTATGGTAAAACGATATTCAGAAAAGTGAGAAGCGATTTGTATATCGTAATACGATATTGAGAAAATGTGACAAATTAACGGAAAAGTATTGTAAATTATAAAAACGATATTCATGAAATGTGTCAGATTAACAAATACGATTGAATATCGTAAAAAGTTAGACAAACGGTAAGTAAAATTGTTAATAGTAAAACGATATTCAGGAAAGTGTGACAAGCGTTTTGTATATCGTAATAAGATATTCAGATTGTAAATTGTAAAATGATATTCCGAAAATGTGTCAGAGTAACAATTTATATAATTGAATATCGTAAAACAATATTCAGAAAGTATAAAATTGATCTGTTACATTTTTAATTAGAAATCGATTTTTGGAAATATCAAACAATAAAGACCAGACTAAAGATGTAATATCGTAAAACGGTATAAGAAAATTAAAAATTGATTTCGTAGATTATAAATTTGAAAGCTGTACTCGAATCGTAAAACGATATTTGGAACGTGTGAAAGAGTAATGAGTTGTAAGAGTGAATATCGTAAAACGGTTTTTAGATATGTAAAAAAATTTAAAGTAAAATATGATTTACGGAAAAGTCAGACAAACGATTTGTAAAATTATTAGTGGTAAAACGATATACAGGAGACTAGGACAAACGATTTTTAATATTGTAAATCCCGTTACGATATTCAGAAAATGTGTTAGAGTAATGGTTAGTAAGCGATTGATATACCTTGCAAAAATGCATAACTGAAATTCAACAATTTTCCTCTGAAGGAAATTGAATTTATTAACTAGTTTATATTGTTTGTTGATTCCCTCGACAGTGAATTGGATAAATGAAATAAAAAATATAAATTGAATATAAAAATGCACAGCAGTAGCCCGAAAAGGTAATTGAATTATTCACACATTGCGATCACAGTTCGAATTGTGTCTGAAATTGAAGTCGATTTGCTGTGCGACGCATCTCAGTTATTTGGCAGAGTTTCATTTGTTTGCTGGCTCCAATTTATGTATTTAATTAAATTACAGTAAAATTACTTTATGCAGATTTTGCTAATAATCGTGTGGTCAGGAATATGTAAATCGAATTCCAATATTAATAAGTAATTTATATTTTGCTGTCTTTTCATTTCTGTTGATGAAAGGATTATATATAAAATAGTTCAATATTTCATGTGGCATGCCACATTGATTATGCCACGCATTAGCATAAATGTGCAAACCTTTCAACTACCTGGATTACGGACTGTGAGGGTCGGCAAACTCTCGCTCGCTAGAAAAAAAGAAATCTGTTGTTGTTGTTGTTGTTGTTGTCGTGGGTGGTCTCGAGTGTAAAGGTGAATGAACAGAGGAGAACAGTCGTCACATCGATATGCTGGCAAATATGCATAAATAAAGTGGGCAAAGCCCATAAAGTACAGCTACGTGATGTTGGCGGAAAGCAAAGAAAACATAGCATACTTTCCAGCGCAGCGCCACGCCGCACAATTGGCCTTAAAGCCATTTAATTTTATTAAGCAAATGGGAGCTTTAAGCATGCCCAATCCCTCGTCAATCGTCGACGAAGACCCCGCAAAAAGGGTCTCAAAAGTTGTGGACTTCACAACCCGCTTCACAAGTCACTGAGTAAATAATTTAGCGCATTCAATTATGTACAATAATGTGACACACACACACACAAACAAATTTGTATACATACGCCTTTTGATAAATATAATACGCTCTGGTATGCGCAGCTTATCAATTTCGATGCTCGAGTTTGAAAATAAAGTTCAGTTCGAGTGAAGCCTTACTTAAAGAGCTTTGCTGTACGCAAATAGCTTTAAAGTTTGATAAACGTTAAGCCTCGAGGGGTTTGTAACTATCATAAATGCAATTCCCCAGCGAATGACTATCCTATATACCACATGCGACTCAGTCTCTCTCTCTTTTACTCCAGGGAAATGGCTTTCATGTGTGCCAGGAGAGTTGTCGGAGTGAGCTTCTACTATTCTATTGGCCGTCAATTCGGGTGTCATATACAAGTTTGAGAAATGAAATGTGAGTCAAAAGTTGGAGTTACTTATGTTAGTCATGCAGTGCTGAATATCGTAAGTGTGACTTTCAGACTTACTTTTATTTTTCCCAGGCAAAACTGGGAAAACTGAGCAGTTACGAATGCAATAATAAGTTAATATTGTAGAAATCTTAGCTTACGATACAATTTTTTTATGAGTTCTCATTAAATTATGTTCTTATACTTAAAATATGCGTATTTAAACTTAAATTTGATTGAAATATAATTTCCAATTGCTATCCACTAGATAAGAAAGCAATATCGTATTCATTTATATTTAAAATAGGATTTTTATCGTAAATTTAAGTGAGTTTATAATTATATATATGATTATATTATATGATATATCGTATTCATATGTTATATTTAAAACTCGCTTTTTATTAGCTTATCGTAAGTGTAAACGTGAGACTGGAATAGCTTTACTATTCACTAGTTATATCGCTTTTCTATTCCCCAGCATAGGAAAACGATATCGTATTCATTGAGGTAAATTATATTTATTCAAATATTTAAGATGAGTTTTTTATCGTAAATGTTATTAAGTGCATAACTGCTTACTGTCCACAAGTCCTATCGCTCTGGTATATCGTTTTGATTTGTTATATTTAAAAGGATCATTTTAATTTAGCGTAAGAAAACGATATCGTATTCATTGAGGTAAATTATATTTATTTAAATACTTTTAATTAGTTTTTTATCGTAAATGTAAACGAGTGTAGAATATCTTTCTATCCACTAGTTGTATGGTTCTGGTATATCGTTTTCATTTGTTATATTTAAAAGGATAATTTTAATCGTAAATGCAAATGTGAGAGTGAAATAGCTTAGCTATCCACTAGTCGTATCACTTTTCTATAATACCGTTTTAAATTGCTCTTTCGCTAAATGTTTGCTGGCTCATCACTTTACATTCGTATATCGTATTCTCGAATTGTATTTCTTTTATGGGTCTTACCTCTCTTTCATAAAAAATCAAATCATGTTAACGCTTTGTCCTCGCCAGAGTCAACCACTTGGCTGTTGTTCTTCTTCTTTTCCTCTTGTTTTGCCCTTGTTTTTGTGGCTTTTTGTTGTTGTTGATTTATATTTATATATATATATATTTTATTTTGTATTTTGTATTTTGTTTTGTTTTATTGTTGTGTGCGCGCGCTGTCTGTGGCAGGCTTTTATGTACTTAAATAAGTATTTTTTGCGTATTGTATTTCTTGCTGCTCTCAGACATACGTTCACTTGAGAGACCCACGCACTTGTATTGCTTTTGGCTTTCACTTCAATTCAATTCAATTTCTTTTCTCTTTCGTTTTAATTTCTCTTTGCCATTTCCATTTTTGTTTTAGATTGTTTTTATTTTCAGTTATAATTCAATTTGCTTCGACGCTGCGCAATTCTATTGAAGGAAATAACTGAAGATATTTAAATTTCTTTTGCGAGACATGTGAACATGTGTGTGTGTGTGTGCATGTGCGTGTGTGTGCATGTGTGTGTGTGTGAAGTCAATTTGTTGTTTGTTCATTGAATTTGTAGCATTTATTTAGTTTATTATTGGCTTTGAAAATTGCAAAAGATATTTTAATTGCTAAATTTATAAATAGCTATTGAAATATTTAAGGTGCTGCGGAAAGTAGCTTAAGAGAAAGATAAATTTAAAAATTGACAGAATTTTAACTTAACTTTTGCTTTTCTAATGCAATAAATCATATTAGCTGCGAAAACTTTTCATTGAGATAAGAAATAAAGTTTAGCTTGTGACATATTAGTTTCCTTTTTTAAGTTTGAAAAGAACTTGGTTAATTTTAAAGTGGTTGCCAAATGTCAGCTCAGTCTCGAAATTTGTGTTAATAATGAATGAAATTGAAACTTTGAAAGTTTTAAATGCCAAAAGCTCAACATCCTGCCACACATTTGAAACTCTTTATGAATATTTATTAGCTGCAAAGTTCTCATGTAGCTAATTGAAGCGTTTCATAAAATCCCCAAAACCTGTTGCCTCATTAACGCCAGGGCCCCGCTCTCCCCGCTCTCTCCCCACTTTCAGCTAGGCGCAATAAAAGTATTTGGCCAGCGGGCAAAGTTAATTACAATATTTTATGGCGGGGCATACGCAACAAATTGAGCACAGCTCAAAAAAAAAACGAAGACGAGAAGCAGAACGTGACCGAGCAGCACATTAAATTCATGAAAAAATGGAGAAAAAAATACAACTTCGGGTTGATATACTCCTTAATTGACAATCCCAACCAGGAACTAGGAATTTATTTCGCGGAAGTTGGGGAAAAAAGGAGTCCAAAAGGAAGCAGTCTCTTCGAACTGTTTATTGCTATGCAAAAGCTCTTACAGAAATCTATAAAGAGAGTAGCAAAGGAAGAAGCAACTAAAGTGTTTACTACGGATTCAACGCATAATTAAAATATAATATAAAAAATAAAAAATAAATAACAACTACTCTAGTTAACTTTTGCTATGAAATTAGTAGTCAGCTCAGATTTTGAGAGTAAAGGAAGAAGCGACTAAGTTTCTAAGGTAAGCTAAAGCGAGAATCAATTTTGTTTTTTCACTTCTTACTTGCTTCTAACTAAAGGAAGTATCATTAAGTATAATTAGCCAGCTTCTACTCTAGTTTTTTCATCTGGTTTTCAAAAATGAAGAGAGAAGCGTTATTCTTAGCATTACTATTAGGCGACTAGCTTTGCTTGAGTAAGTTTACAAAATAAGCTAAAGCGAAAAGCAAATTTTTTTTTCTTTAAAAAAAAAATTGTATATATTTTTTATTACCCAGTTTTGTGCTACTTTTAGTGGAAACTTAATCTAGTTTTACAAGAAGCAATTTTTGTGTTCAATTCTTACATCCCTTGTTTTTGTAAGCAAATATATGTAGCAAGCATCGTTATCTACATTTATCTGATTTCAAAATGAAGGAAGAAGCGTTGTAAGCCTTAACGACTTTGCTTTCGCTTTAGTACTTTCATTTTGGAATTTTTATTAGTTAAAATTTTGAGAGTAAAGGAAGAAGCGACTATGTTCTTAAGGTAAGCTAAAGGAGGAGCGATTTTTGTTTTAACTTCTTACTTTCTTCTTACTAAAGGGGTCGCCGTTAGATCTTATCATCCAGCTCCACTTACAGTTTTTTTTCTGATCTTCAAAAATGAAGGGAGAAGCGTTATTATTAATTAGTCTTATTATTAGACGATTTGCTTTGCTTTCGTTTCAGTACTTTTGCTTTACAATTTTTGTTAGATAAGATTTTGAGAGTAAAGGGAGAAGCGAGTTAGTAATTTTAGTAATTTTAACCTTTTACTTCTTACTTGCTTCTTTCTAAAAAAAGTATCGTTAAATCTTATCAGCCAGTTTCTACTCTAGTTTTTATTATCTGCTCTTCAAAAATGAAGTGAGAAGCATTAGCCTTGACGACTTGCTTTGTATTTCTGCGCGTCTTTCTTGCCTTATATATGTATATACAACAAAATATAAACGAGCAAAAGTAAGTCTTATCTCCGCCTTCCACTCAAGCTTATAGCTAGCTTTTTTTGTGTCTATTGAAAATGTTGAAAGCAGCAACAATTCCTTTCACAACTTGCTTTAACTCGAATCTCTTCTTCTTTGCTGCTAACAAACATAAAACAGCGGCAAATCTTATCTCCGCCTTGCACTCAACTTTTTTTTGTGTATACTATTTTTATGCCTATTGAAAATGAAGAAAGAAGCGAAAATAGATTTTCGTTTTTGCGTTGCTTTGCTTTTCACTTAGTTTGCTTTTTGAATCCGCTAAATGCTTATTTTTGCTCTCACTTTGCTTCTTTCTGCTAATTTAAAAGATTTAAAGTGAGAAATATTTGAAAGCTTCAACTTTTGCTTTTGACAGCTGAAATTTGTCTCTTATAATGTTTCACTTCCTTTAAAGCTTCTCTATTTGCTTCTCTTACAACTTTTAACTTCTTTTAACGCTTCTTTTTGCAGTGTAACACAACAAAACCATTTTGAATTCTGCATTTGCTATAGATTTACTATAAATTTCTCCTATAATATTTTTCTTTTTTTAAAGCTTCTCTATTTGCTTCTTTAACTTAAACTTCTTTTAACGCTTCTCTCTTCACTTTAACATAACAAAACCCTTTTGAACTCTACATTTTCTACAGATTTACTATAAATTTCTCCTATAATGTTTCACTTCTTTTAATGCTTCTCTAATTTGCTTCTCTTATAACTTTTAACTTCTTTTAATGCTTCTCTTTTCAGTGTAACATAACAAAACCCTTTTGAATTCTGTATTTTCTATAGATTTACTATAAATTTCTCCTACAATGTTTCACTTCTTTTAAAGCTTCTCTAATTTTGTTCTCTTATAACTTTTAACTTCTTTTAACGCTTCTCTCTTCAGTGTAACATAACAAAACCCTTTTGAACTCTGCATTTTCTACAGATTTACTATAAATTTCTCCTATAATATTTTACTTTTTTTAAAGCTTCTCTATTTGCTTATTTAACTTAAACTTCTTTTAACGCTTCTCTCTTCAGTGCAACATAAAAAAAAACCCTTTTGAATTCTGCTATAGATTTACTATAAATTTCAATAAGTTTCTAAGCTTAAAATTTGATCTTTTGCATAGACATAAAATAAAATGTTTATATTCTTCTCTTTGATAGCTTTTTCTATTGTTAACTCGAAGAAATCATTAAAGTTATGTTTTGCACTTGCTCCACATAAAGGCTCTATGCGGGTATCCGCTACTTTTCTATGCAAAACACATTCTTCGAGCAAAAGTTTTATTACTTTTTGCAAGGTCACAAAAGCAAAAAGAACAACCTGTAAGTAAAATCTCAGATATATCTATGCGAGGGCGCAGTAGGCGGGGGGCGGGGCACATACGCTACTTTTTTTTTTTTTTTGCTTTATGTTTGGAGGCAGACGCCCACGCGGCGCCATTTGCGCATCTCTGCGCTGGTTATTCAACAGTGCCTAAGAGGCCAGGCGAAACGCATTGCAAATTATTCAAATCCAAAAAAGGATTTCAATATTTTTTTTGAACACTAGAAAAGTGGGAGTTGAAGCACTTCTCGTCGACTAACTGTTAATTAAATGTCTGCGATATTGATGCCGTCCGCAGAACTTTCGCTTGTCAATACAACAACAACCAATATACACACACACATATAGAGGCTGCCACCCACACTGACACACGCACAGTTTACACACAGTTTTTCGATCCGTTGTGCTGGCACAACCAACGCACTCGCAACTCCGCCACGAACTGTTCCGCTAAGCGCTGCCACAAATCCTTTAAAGTTCAAATATGTTCTGCAGGCTGTTCGTGTCCTGTGCTTCGTCTCCCGAACGAACGAACGAATGCACGAACGTGCGACGCTCTCTCACGCATCCTGTCAGCCAGTTGTTGTTGCCATTTGTTATCAGTTTGATTTGATTTGGTCGCCAGCAGCCAAAGTCCTCGCACAATTTGCCTTCGCTTGGGCGAGGGTGTTTGCTTGTCTTCTCAAGGATATTTCCTGTGTGTGTGGGCGATTGTCTATGTGTGTGTGGGTGTGTGAGAGAGCGGTCTCTGCTTTATTCACCACAGTTGCTCCTGTTGCTCTCTGTTGTTTGTTTGCCACAGACACCTGTAGTGTAAAAGCTTTGGCGCCAGTGTTGCCACATTGTTGCAGAAGATAACAGCGCTTCAATATTAACAACTATAATCAGAACTTTCGTTCAAATCATTATTATCGACGAAAAAAATCAAAAAATAAAATTCTTAAATTTGATTAAAGTTGAATTTAGACAAAGTCGAGTCAGATATCAGCCACTTAATGCACTTTAAATGGCTGTAAATTAGTTGAATGATAACCAATCCTTAAAACCCAGCTATTTTTGAATAGGTACTGATCCTATCTCTCGATCTGCATTCAAGATTTCATTAGTTACTAACAGTTTTCTTAAATTTAAAAAAAAAACAGGAATATTACTGAGATCAACAGTTTCGACTTTTCCATAACTGTAACTCGGTCAAAAAAAGTCCTTTATGCAAATAATTTACTTTATTTTAATGTTGCAGATCAGCACTATCGATTGGCATTTAAAATTGCACTTCTAAAATTTTACAAAATTTGAAAAATAGCAAGGGGTAACATCACATTTTTGGTTTAATTTTGGATACTTTATTTCACTGCTATGGATCAGTACTATCGATTAACATTCAAAAATTTAAATTAAAAAAATTTAACTAAATTTCCAAAAAAAAAAACATTTTTAGAAAAAAATCATTAAATCAGGTTTTTGTTGATTTTCAATTGGCTGTAACTCAGTTTTAAATCATCCTATTTTTTTAATGTATGCCTTATAGAATTCGTAAAGATCCCATCTTCTGATCTCTATTTAAGAATCTGTAAGTAGTGAGCAGATTTATCATGATTTTTCAAAAAAACTAGATTTATCCTGAGATCACTAGATTGGACCTATCTATGGCTGTAATTCGACTAAATGAAGTCAGATCTTTGAATGATAAATATTTTCCTACTCGTCCGGATAAGTACTATTGATTGGCATTTTGAAATGCAAATTTTAAAATGTGAACAAATTTGAAAAAAAAAAACAAAAAGCATTTTATGCTAAATATCGGATTGGGTTAGAAACCAGAATTTTGTTGAACTTCAAATATTTGTATCTTGGTTAAATGCCATTCGATTTTTAAGAGGAAGGGGTTTTTGAATTTCTTAAGATCTTCTCGTACGATCTAAATTTAAGAATATATAAGACGTGAGCAGTTTTGTAATGATTTTTGAAAAAACTAGGATTATTTTTGAGTTCAACAATTTCGCGTTTATCATAATTCGGTTGAACATTTTTTATTTTTTCAATAATATAAATTTTTCCTTTAAAAATAAGTATCGGCTCTGATTTTCTTTTATATTTATGAATATATAGATAAGATTCAAAACTGGTCCAAAGGATTCAACTGATTACACAACACAGTTTAGTTAATTTAACTGCAAGAATTCGAAGCCAATGAATCAGTCTTCTGTTGCTGTGCAAATATGAACAATAGAAGCTTCTGCTCGAGCTGAGTTAAAGGCCAAGTTATGTTCTGTTGGCCAATGCATTTTAGCCTCATTTGCTCAAACAACGGCAACCTGTTGGCATTGTGTGTGAACTGCCACGCCCCCACTTCCTGCCCACTAATAAATGTTGTCTTTTCGAACGTCCTGTTTGCTCTGTTTGGTAGTTTATACAATTTGCCACATTCTAAATGAACTCTTAAAAGTGCTCTGACATTTCACTTGGTCACGTTGCGAACGGACAGAGACAGAGATAGAGAGAGAGAGAGAGAGAGAGGGGGAGAGAGGGAGAGAGTAGATGGCGAGGCATTCAGCAACAGTTGACGTAATTTGCAGGTAATGTTGTGGCCTGTTGCTGCTCTAGTTCTTTCTCCCTCTAGCTCCGTCTCTTTCTCTTTCTCTTTCTCGCTCTCTGCGAAGGTGCAACGACTACGAAATTGGCCTTTCCAGACGCTGGTCAAGCATGTGACATGTGCGCGTCGTATTGATTTATGCCATTGATGAGTCCACACATCGTATCATATGCTGCCCTGTAATATAAACCACACTTTGTCTGGCTCGAAAAATAATACACATACACACACACACACACACTCGCTCTCTCACACATACAATAAAAATCAATTTTATTTGACACGCTGTCATAATAACGAAAAATTAATTGATTGCACTTTGCGCTCTGCCCACAAGCCTTCACTCTTGTTAATTGAGCCATATGCAAACAGAGCTCACTTATATATATATCTAGATATATATATATATATATATAGCCTATGTAGTGGCAAATTGCAAAGTGCAAGTGAATTTTGTGCACATTTCCGTCGTGCTAAACGTGATTGAAAGCGGAAATTGCGGCATGTTCTTACTTTTGCTTTACGTTTCGACGCTTCCGTTTGACAGCCACAAAATGGCGGCTCAGCAGTTCCCTTTTGCTCTCTCCCTCTCGGCCCCTCTCTCTCTCTCTACTTTACTGTTTAGTTAAGCCTGAGTGACTGGCAAATCGAGTTTTTCAATTGGCAGTTGATAAAATTGTGTTAGAGACCCGCCCCCTCCTCTTCTGACCCCTCGTCAGTTCTAGCTTTTAAGCTGCCTAAGTGTAACCGCTGAAGTGTTGGACAACGCGCTCTGATGCGATTAACGGTACCGAACAGCAGCGGCTGTCGTGTAGCATCAGTTTTTGAAAATACACTTTACATATTTGAGTTACAGTTACTATAATTGTGAAGATTTATCTTACAACTAGTTGGGAAATTTAATCAGCTTAAATAGAGTTTATATAATAAAGAAAATTTGGTATATAAATAATATATGCTGATATTGATAAATATAAATATACTATAATGCGAGGACAGTCTAATATGAACATAAAAGTAAATTTAAAGAAAATATATACACATATATGATAAATAAATATATATACATATAAATTTATAATAAATAAATATATTATGTATATAATAAAAAAAAATATTTATTTAAAAACATAAAACTTATATATATAATAAATAAATATATAAAAAATATATATAATAATTTAATTAAATATATATCTTAAATATAATAAATAAATATATATTTAAAAAAAAAGGAAATATATATAAATTATATATATGATAAATAAATTTATAAAAAAATTAAATATATATACTTATATATATAATAAATAATTATATAAAAAAAAAAATATTTTTTAAATATAAAAATAAAAATATATTTTATACAAAATAAATAAATGTATATTTAGAAACATAAAATATATAAAATATATATAAAATATATATATATATAAAATATATAACTTATACACAAAATAAATAAATATATAAAAAAATATATTTACTTATATGTATGATTTAAATATAAATATTTTTTTTATAGATAATAAATAAATATCTTTTTTATATATAATAAATATAATAAATATATTTGTAATAATAAAAAATAAAAATATATATTTATTATATATAATATATATAGTTTTTTTCATTGTAAATTTTTTGCTTACCATTTTTCTATTTTTTCTCTAGCTTCAAATTTGATACAAAAACTTTTATTTTTTTTTAAGTACATAATAAAAATATATTTTATATATTTAAAGCTTGTATTCCAGAGTATTTCATATGCAAATTGAAACATTTTTTTTTTCTTATTTGCAGTGCTGTTAAAAATGTTAAAAATTGTGAAAAAAGTCGAGAGTATTTACTCAAAAAACATGTTTGCTTTTAATTGAATTGGAGCATCGTTTAGGTCATGAGGCCCTCGTTGCGCAATATGGACGTCATGTCGAACTGCAGGAGGACTATCAGATACGATGTAGCCGCACTCACAGTCTGCAAAAAATAACAAAACAAAAAAACATTTTCAAGCAATGCAGTCGAATATAGACGACTGGGTAATACTCGTTCACGCTTTGAAAGTCATCACAAATGGTTAAAGATTTTTTCTAAATTTTTAAACTACGTTTTAAAGAATAATTTTTAAAAATACCACTAAAGCTCTAAATGACATTAAAATACAAAAAACGATCTGAGGGATTTTAAAGGAAACAGCGTTAAAACTTACATAAAATTGCGTAATACTCTCTTACAGTATAAGAGCAATCAAATTTGTACTGAGAGTATTTTTTTCAATTTAACTTTTAAATCGATCTTGAAAGAAGGAAAACTGCTCGATCTTCAAAATTTGTTAGTTCTAACTATAAAACCGTGGAATATATGGTTTATTTGATATATATATATATATATATACATTTATATAGTAGGAGGAATATCAAGATTCCATTTCAAATTTCAACAGGCAAACATTACACAAAAAACCAATATCCCCTATTTCAGTATTAAAATAAAATAAAAAAAATATTTAATAGCTAAATGTCATTTGCAATTATTTTGGCTTACAGAGAATATGAATGTGTAATCCAGGGCAAAGAGTCCAATGCCATTGAACTGGAAATATCCCTCCCAGTGAAGGAACTGCAGTGTGAAGGACTTCATCTTGTTGTAGAAGAGATCGTTGCTCAGCATAAAGGCGGGCTTCTTCTGCATGATCTCGTGCACGATCATGGCCGACTGCTTCGAATGATTGTTGGCATTGCAGCAGAGACGCAGCACAATGTAGGCCACCACCATGGTGGTGAAGCTCCAGATGACATACAAGTAGGTTACATAGTCCAACAGGCGGCTCTTGCCACTGACTATAAAGTTGACCTTCGTCTCGAGGAATATGCCAAAGATGCTGACCACGAAGCAGGCCGCCATATAGGGTACACACTGTGGCCCGAACTCCCCGTTGGTCATAACGCTCAAAGCCAGTATCTTGTCGTGCAGCTTAAACAGATCCGGCAAATTCGCCTCCGAGGTGCTGCTACAAATGGGAAGAGTACAAAAACTTATATTATTTAAAGAAAGTTTTGTATTGCTATAAAAATAAGTCTTGGAATTTTACTACTAATCGTAAAAAACTGTTTTCGCTCTTTGAACAGACATTAAAAGGCATGATGCAATTAAAATGTAGAGACTTTATATGAATATTTCGTCTTTTTGATTCTTAAAGAAATAATATAATTTAATTTAAAATTATTTTTAGTGTTTGCAAAAAAATATTTAAAAATAAAAAAAAAACTTTTAAAAGAAACAAATTTTTTAAAATAAGTTTTAGGTATTTGCAAGTATATGTACTATATACTATATATATATTATAGAAATAATATATTTTAAAAAATCTTTTCAGTCTTTGCTGCTCTGGTTTTATAATAAATTGTTATTTAGAATTAATTCTAATTAATAATAAATAAATTTTCTGTATTTGCAAGCTTAATGCATTAACAAATCACAGTCTATGTAGCATAGTGTTATTAATTAAAAATATACATTTAGTTGTTTTCTTGTTTAAAGTTTTTAAATGTATTTTATTCTTAGTCGAAGTGTAAAAAACAAAATATATTGAAAAAATTACAAAAATAACAATATGATCATAAAAAATTAGTAAATATTTTAGTTTTATTATTTTGTAGGCCAATGCATCATCAACTAAAATTGATGTTGCTTATTTAAATAATTTTAGTTATTTACTTGCAAATACTTCTAAAAATTTAAAAAAAATTATAAAATTTTGATATGGAGAAAATTTAAATAAATTAAAAAAAGAAGTAAAAAACAAAATTTATAAATTTTTTTACTTTAAGTATTTAGTAGGTCAATGCATCAGCGACCTGAAATTTGTGTTGCTTAGTGTTCTTATATATAATAATATATCAAGTTGATTAATTGTTGTAATTCTACACTATAATTTTTTAATAATATAAATAATTTAAAAAAATTTTTTTTTAAATTTCTTATTTTTAAGTATTTGGCATACCAATGCATCAGCAATATAGATCTATGTTGCTTAATGTAGTTAAATAAAAGTTTAGTTTGTTACATGTTTAAATTTCTTTTTCGTTTTTTTTTTTTAACTAAAAGGAACAATTAAATAAAAAAAATTTAACAAAAAATAATTAATAAATATTTTACTTTCATTATTTAGTAGGCCAGTGTATCAGCAATAAAGATTTATAATGTTTAGTGATATTACTATATATGTCTTTTTAGTTTCTTTTTAATATATCTTTAAAGTATTCTTCTTAAGCTTAAATAAAAATTTAAATAAAAATTTAAAAAAATAATAAATATTTAGATTCTTAGTACTTGGTAGCCAAATGCATTAGCATTTCAAAATCTGTGTTATTATAATATTATTTTTACATATTTTTCTTAGCTCACTCAGTATTCTCATCCATGATGGCATCGTTGTAATCAAAAATATCATCGTCCTCCTCGTCGCTGGTGTTCAGTTCGTCCTCGTCATCCTGTTTGGCGGGCAGCGCCCTTTGCCGCTTCAGCTCGTCGGCCAACTTGGGATCGGTGCTGAAGATGGCTTTGGTTGCGGCTGCCTTCTCAGCGGGCGTCGCCTTTTGCTCCTGCTTCTTGCCCTCGCTCTCGATGTCGAAGACGGTGAGGGGGGCGTGGCGATGACGCGCCTCCTGGTTAATCTTCTCGAACAGCTTATTTATTTGCTCGAAGCGATTCGAAATGACAGACACATGATAGATGAATTCCCCTTGAATAATGCTGCCAGCCAGATATGGAAAGCTCGAGACCATAAATGGTATTATTGCATATTCACCAAAGGTGCTGTGAGAGAGGGAGAGAAAGACAGAGAGAGAGAGAGAGAGAAAGAGTATAAATCATCAGAGTTTCAGCTGTGTTTTGTTGTTGTTGAGTGATTTATAGTTTGACTTGGGGCTGTCAAGGTAGATTGTCGGTAATTAATATTTGATAATAAATTAGTTAGAAAACTAACTTAAATATATTTGTAATTTTTTCTAATGTGATAATATTATATATGAAAATATAAAAAAATGTATTGAATAAACAAAAATAGCAGAATTTAAATAAATTTATATTCCACATATTAACATGCAGATATGTTTAAGCATGTAAATTAGATATGTAAAAATTTGTTAAATAAGAAAAAAAAATTAATAAAAAAATGTTTATATCTCATCTAGCAATTCATTCTTTTATTTTCACTTGGTATATTAATATTTATAGGAAACTTGATTTTCTGCTATTTTATTTACTTTTTTAAGTGATTCTCAACTTCAGTGTTTCAATTCCATTTAGTTTCCTGTTTTATCACAGTTTCACTTCCACTTTCTTTAATATAAACACATGATCTGTACTTTTAGCTATTTTCATTTCAATTTCAATTTGATAAGAAATTTTAACAATTTATTCTTAAGTTTTCATTTTAACTTTTCATATTTGATATTTAATTTTCCAATTTTAATTCCACTTTGCTTCTTCTTTATTAATGTTTGAAGTGTTTTTTGAATTTTTACATATATATAAATTTGTTTCCGTGTATAAAAAATATCAGCTGGGTTTTTTGAGTGTTTCATATGTATTTTTATATAAAATACTTTTTATAGTGTTCCGAATTTTACTTTGTTTTGACTTTCTGTTTCGTTTCCATTTTGTTGCAACTTTATACCTCTTTCTAAAATAGCATATTTAAATATTTTACTTAGATTACACATAATCATATCATCTTATAGAGTGTTCCACTTCCATTTTGCTTTACTCACTAGAACACACTTTCTACTTTCACATTTATATATTCCAAATTCTTTTCACTTTCACAGTTCTCATCTCAAATTGAGTATCTAATTAGCTTATCTTACTAATATTCTTTAAATTTCTCACTTTGTTTACACATAATAGTATCATCTTACTGAGTGTTTCATTTCCATTTTGTTTCACTCCATAGAATACACTTTCCACTTTCTCATTTATACATATTCTCATCTCGAATAGAGTATCCAATCAGCTTATCATACTCACAGATATAATTCCCTGGAATCGTAGTAGAGCGCAAAGACAAACACGCTGAAGACAAAGAGCCAGGTGAAATGGTAGGCAACGCTGTGCTTGACCGCTTGGGCGCGAACCTTGTCCAGTTCGGCGACGCGTCGACACTTCTGAATGACTTCATCGATCTCAGACAGACGCGTCTCGAAGTCCACAAAGAAATGCTTGCGCCGATAGAGACTCAGCAGGGTGATCGTCACGTAGAGAAAGGCGCCCAGATGCATGAAGAGATTGTTGCTCAGTCGACAGACGCTGTTGCAGGCATCCAGAAAGGGCAGCCCGAATCTCTCCAGCAGTATGATGCCCAAATAGCAGGCCAAGTACAAACAGGGTACAATCACCATCATGGCATAGTCCAAGAAAAACATCGACTGCGCTTGCTGACGATTGAGGGGTATGAGGCCTATGGCCTGCATAGAAAAAACAAAATATATATAATATATTTATCTATTTTCAATTAACTGTTCTTTAAAGCTCACCATCGACAACCAGTTCATAATCTGTATCATTTTTTATATCTTTTTTTCCCCTTTTTTTCTGTCACTAAACTGCCTCGTTTTGTTGCACGCTCTGAACTAAGCTGCCACCTCGCGTGGCACTTGAATTTGACCCAATATTTGTTCAGTTTGTTGTCATAATAAAAATGGTTCTATTGAGTGGATAATGCGCATATATTTAAGATAAATATCTTCGGAGTTGAGCGCCCCTCAATATGCTTTTAGTTTATTAAATGTGAACAAGTAAATGCACTGAGCGAAATAAGCAGTTATTGAGGGTAAATAGCTATCGGAGCTGTTAAAAAGTATCTTTATTGAGCTGATTTTTGGTCTCTTCTTAAAGAATTTAAAAAAGTTTGTTATTTAAATATTTTATTTTAAAGTGTGCTAGGAAAATATTAAAATTTTTTTTTAAGAAAAAAATCAATATTTATATAGGAGTTTTTCTAAAAATGTATAGTTCCATTTCCACTTTATATTTCATCTAATTAGAGTACCTTTTATGCCTTCTGCAATTTCATTTCCATTTTATTTTGATGTGATACTTATTTTTCAGTGTTTCAATTCCATTTTGTTTCTTCAAGTTGAAGTCTATTTAAGAGTGTATCGATTTTTACTCTGTATACTAACTCTGTGTACTATATGTTTTCTATCAATTTATCTATATGAGTCGTGTTACTTCTGTACTGTTTCAATTCCATTTCGTATCTTTTATAAGCACATTGAGTTTATTTAAGAGTATATCAATTCTAACTCTGTATACGATATACTATACTATATATTATGTTCTCTATGAATTGATTTTCCTATATGAGTAGTTTTATTTCTATAGTGTTTCCGTTTCATTTTATTTCTTCTATAGGCACAAGTCTATTTCAGAGCGTATCGATTCCTACTGTATATTTAAGATGTTCTCTATTAAATAATTTATTTATTTATCTATATGAGTGTTGTTATTTTTATAGTATTTTGATTCTACTTTGTTTCGTTTATATTAAAATATGGCTAGTATTAAGTGGTTTTCTGTTTTTGTCGTTATCCAATACTTGTTTCTGATTTTGCCATTATTCAATACTTCTTTCTGTTTTTTATCATTATACAATACTTGTTTCTGATTTTTGCCATTGCCCAATACTTATTTACTCCTTTTTCTTTTTTTGTCTTTATCCAATACCTTTTTTCTGTTTTTTGTAATTATCAAATACTTATTTCTGTTTTTTGTCATTATCCAATACTTATTTCTGTATTTTATCATTATTCAATACTTTTTTCTGATTTTTGTCATTGCCTAACAATTATTTCTATTTTTTGTCGTTATCTAATACTTTTTTCTTCTATTTTTTGACATTATACAGTACTTTTTTCTGTTTTTTGTTATTATTCAATACCTATTTCTGATTTTTGTCATAACCCACTCCTTTTTTCTGTTTTGTATCATTATCCAATATTTTGTTCTCTTTTTTGTCATTATCCAATGCTTATTTCATCTTTTTGTCATTATCCAATACTTATTTCTTATCAATTCACATTTATTACATAGTTGATAATAGCAATAAGACCATTAAACAATACTCTTAGCAGCTGCCTTTGCCACCTGATACTGTGCCCAACTCGTGTAAGATTTGTAATTAGTTTTGCCTAATTCAATTTTCGCAACATCTCAGAAATTGCTGTTCCAACTATTTGCATTGTTCTGCTCGGCTTTTATGGGGCACTAGAACAATTTGCCTGCACTCTGCGTGGTTGATCCAATGATTTCCACATATTTTCACCGTATTTTACTTGCTAATTAAACAATTATAAGTTAGAGCCCCAACCTACTGCCTGCGTCGTCTTTCAGCTCAAATTAACAACTACAACAACTACAACAACAACAACTATAACAACAACAACTATAACAACAACAACAAAGGCGTTAATTCCAGCGCAGCGCTAAGAAAACCAATTAAAAGCAAAGCCCCTTGCAGCATTAGGACCCAACACATAGATGATAAAATGCAAATTTCCCAAGAGCTGACGGATGCTAGCGTGGGCGGCAAGTGGCAGGGGTGAGGGGCGTGGAAGACGATGGGGGTAAAGGGGGCGTGTCGGTATAGGGAATGAAGTTATTTTGTAAGAAAGCCATGTTGAAGGTGTTGCCTCTTTGCTAAGGCATAGTTAATAATTGAGTTTGCAACTGAGGCACGCACAGCATATATCCACACACACACACACATACACACATACGCACATATTACACACACATGCACATACATATATAAATATATATGTATATATGTATATGGGGAACTGCTTACACACATCTTGTTGAGCTGCTTTGAGGCTTATGCCTTTGCACGCGCTAAGACCGCACAAATACAAACACACACACAGACACACACACAGACACACACACATACACATATTCACACAAGTAGCAGCTATGACGCTAGGCTAACACATACATAAGACACACAACAAACACACACAACACACACAACACACACACATCACACACATAACACACACATAACACACACATCACACACACACAACACACACACAGTCTCACACACTTAGTCTCTTGCCTTGCGAGTCTCAGTTTTAACTAGCTTTAGCTTTACTCTCCATGCATCATCCTCCTTCTTCTCTGCTAGCCCTCCTAGTTCCGGCACTCCTCGTCCTCTTCCTCCTCCATCTGCTCCTTCATTTCTACTCCTTCTCTTCGTACCTCTCTCCTATCACTTCTCATCCTCCTCCTCCTACTTTTTCTTCCTGCTCCTCCTTCACCTCCCCCTATTCCTCCTTCTTTTTCCACCTCATAGCTCTCCTTCTATCTCTCGTCTTCCTCCTTCTCCTTCTCCTCCTCCTCTGCTCCACCTTCTCCTCCTCCTCCTTTTTTCACCTTCCATCCCTTCTCTTATCTTTCCGCCTCCGTCTCCTTCTCGACCTATCCCTCTTGGACACTCTCCTATCTCTCTTCCTAATCCTGATACTTCTTCATTCCTCCTCCTCTTCTTTTTGCTGCTCTTCCACTCTTCCACGTCCTCCTTCGTTTTTCTTCCTTTTTCCATCTACTAGCCCTCTTTCTATCTATCGTCTTCCTACCCCTCCTCCACTCACCATTCCTAATCTTGCTGCTGCTCCTCCACTCTTCTTCCTGCTCCTTCTCCTTCTCACTCTCCTTCTTCTTCTTCTCCTCCTACCGCTCTTAGACCCCCTTCTGCTCTTATTCCTCCACTCCTTCTCTTTCTCTCCCTGCTGCTTCCTGCTGCTCTTCCACTCTTCCACCTCCTCCTTCTCCTCCTCCTCCAATTTTCCACCTCCTAACCCTCCATCTAACCTTCTAACTTCTTCTAACTAACCTCCTTCTTCTTCTCCTCGTGGAACTCCGCTTCCTTCCACGCTAACTCTATCATTTGCATCTTTAAATTTTGATAGAGCCTTCAGTCTATTTGCTATTTCTACATTATCTTAGCGCTTCTCTATTCTCTATTCTTATTGTTATTGCAGTTGCTGTCCCAGTCCATAAACACGCCCAGTTCCTTGCTTAATCAGATGCTGCGTTTTATGACTGTCTCTCTCTCTTTCTCTCTCTCTCTCTTTCTCTTTATGCGTTTCTCCCTTTTTATTTGTTCCCACTGGCGTTATCAATAAAATAGCGCTCATAAACTTCAGTGCCACGCCCACACTCGCCAGCCCTCAAGTAGAGGTCCCAAGTGGCAACGCTTTAGTCACTCAATCAAGTGGCATACATTCTAGTGCCCCGCCCACATTTCATACGCCCTTTGTTTGCCAAAAGATTTTGTGCAAAGATTTGCCTAAACGGTTTTTCCTTGCGAAGGCCGAAAAATTGAGGCGAAGAATGAGAAAATGCAGTATGTTGATTTTATTTTTGATTTGGATTTTCCACAGCTGCGGCCAAAGCTTGAAAATTGTCTAAACGGTTTTTGCGTAGCACATTAAGGGTATTACTACAAGACCGATAACAACTTCATCCTTGACTGCAACTTAATCGAGCTGAGTGTGCATAGAAAGCGTTGTCTTTACTAATTTTAAATGAGCCGAGAGTTTAATAGCTGCCTTTCTCAATAATTTTCCATATTTCTTCTCTTTT
Organism: Drosophila gaucha; assembly: GCA_035045545.1. NCBI lineage: Eukaryota > Metazoa > Arthropoda > Insecta > Diptera > Drosophilidae > Drosophila > Drosophila gaucha. The sequence goes on from JAWNOY010000252.1 coordinate 2,783,008, forward strand.
CTTCTCTTTTACTAAGAACTATAATCGTCTGCCAAAGCAAATTACTGTTAATAAAATGTAAAAAAAATTAAATTGTGGCTTTAATAATTAATTTTTTTTTTTTTAAAATTGATTTTGTAAAACGTGGAACCGGTATTATATATTTACAAAAAGTCAAATGCAAAGTTTGGCGACTGTATCTAAAAAAAAAGTAAAAGATATGATCCAAAGACTAAATCTTGATAACGTTTTTAATAGATATCAGTGAAACAGGAAAAGTTGTCGAATATATAAAACAAACTCAATATGCGCGCTGTATACATGGACCTTCGTGCAAATTTTCAAGTCTCTAGATCATACATACGGACAGACGGACGGACGGACAGACAGGGCTAGAGCAAGAATATATATACTTTGTGGGGTCTGCCACGCCTCCTTCTGCCTGTTACATACTTTTTGCAAAACCATTATACCCTGATTTCCCATTTTCAATGGGTTCAGGGTATAAAAACATTCCTAGTGAAAAGTATTTACACAACTTACACATTTTCAAAATACCTTTCACAACTGTTAATCATTTGTATTTTTTGCTTAAATTGATATGCCTTATATATATCTAATCGAACCTTTATCTTGTTCAGTTTTTGTTTTTTGCTTCAGCATGGATCAAGCTATTTGCTATCTTTGCATCCTATGTCCAACAAAAAAATATCGTTTGTCAAATATGTTTAATGTTAGCTGTAAAAATACATTCGACAAGAACTGTGATTATTTTAAAGAAATTTCCTTTCCTTTTATCTATTTCTATATTCATGTTAAATTTTCAGACATTTTTAGTAAAAGTTCTTTAAACGTAAATTTTTTAATCTTTGTTTATTTTTAAAGTCTTCTTCATATTGCATTTTAGTATAACTATGAATAGGATGGAGAGCTTATATATTGGGTCGCTTACTAAGTAATTTCGTTTTTTTAGTGCATTCAAAGACAATTTTTTTTTTATAAAACATTTTAGGAAATTATGTATTCTCCATTTTGATATAATACCTTTTGCCATTTTTCGGGCAAGAGATAAAATATTTGATCCTTGCTGGCAAAAAACCGGTTCAAGTGGTTTTTGCCGTCCCAATATATAAAACTATTTATTATAGTATTATAAGGTTTAAATATTTTTTTTTCTCGCGTCGAAGTCTTTAGGCTATAATAGTAAACTATAATTAAGCTAATTAAATACTAGATTTCATTTAATAAAAAGAAAATATTTCCTTTAGCTTCTCATTTCCAAAGTATTTTTCTATATTCAACAAAGCTTTAAAGCTGCTAAAAGCTTCTGCAGCTCAATAAAGGTGCCTTTGAATCCTTTAGGTAAGTAGAAGAAGCTCTCCCATAAGTCTAGTTAAAATGTATTTCGCAGCCTTTTGGGCTTTAACTGAGCTAACAGCTTGGCAGCTTTCTTTTTGGTCCTTCTGGAACTGGCTGAGATACCTTTAAAGACATCGTGCATGTCTGAGTGAGGTCTGAAGTTAGCTTATCCTTTCCCAACGTGCCTAAAATAATTATTACGAGCTGTTTTGGCTTGGCTTACATAAATATTTCATTGAAGCCATTCATAAAGGACGTCCTCGCTGCTGACGGGCGCTGTCCCAGCCACGTGTCCTGCCCGCGAGAGAGAGCCCCACCGACTGCCAAACTGAGCAAAAGAGCAGCAGCAGTGCCAAAGCTTTTCACCTCGCCTTTCGGCGAATCAAACGAACTTTTCGTGTAAACATTGCAAGTTTTAGTTGTTGTTGTTGTTGTTGTTGTTGTTGTTGGAACTGCAACTCGGCTGCTGGCAATGGGCTTCTGTTGATTTGGCCAAATGTCAAATGCCAAGGATAATGCGTGGCACTGCTGCTGCTGCTGCTGTTGCGTTTGCTGTTGCTGAATGCAGTTGCCGATGGCTGGCTGTCAGATGCCACAAGTCACAAATATGTCTGCAAGCTGTACAGCAATTTGAGTTATGAGAATGTGCGAGTAGCTACATACAAATACATATGCATATATATATATATTTGTAGAATGTTTACTGTTAAGTATTTGAGCTCTTCTCTGGAATATGGCAGATGTCTATTGTGATTTAACATAGACTTTACTTAAAATATTACATAAATTTGAAATTTTGATTGTAAATTTACATAAAATATATATTGATGATTATAGATTTAGCTTAGTCTTATAAGCTAAAGCTATAGTCATCAATAGATATTTTATGTAAATTTACAATTAAAATTTAAAAAGTAAAAGCAAATTTCTAATCGTTAGTCCTTAAATACTTTTTATACCCATTAAAAAATTGTTAATCAGGGTATAATGGTTTTGCAAAAAGTATGTAACAGGCAGAAGGAGGCGTGGAAGACCCCATAAAGTATATATATTCTTGATCAGGACGACGAGCTGAGTCGATTTAGCCTTCTCTGTCCGTCCGTCTGTCCGTATGTCCGTATGAACTCGTCGATCTCACAACATATAAGAGCTAGAGGCTTGAAATTTTCAACTTCTTATGGTTAGTCCTTGGATAATTTTTACAGAAGAATAGCTAAAAGTTGTCCATAAATTTATTTTTGCCTAGTATTTAATATTATAATTAATATAAATTGAAGGCCAACCTGTATATGTTTTCTGGAGAACTACAACATTTTTTTTTAGCATTTAGCTAGACTTTCTTTTAGAGAATTTTCAGCTGAACCGTAGCTTAAATTTATATTTTTTTTATATATGGGTGTAGTTTTTATAAATGGAAACCCTTTTTCAAGATCAAAGTTTTTTTTTTTGTAAAAGCAAAGAAAAAGAGCTTTAGAAATTTATTAAATATATGTAGATATGGAGTATATGGCGGATCAGATCTCTTTTTTCTCTAGGCGGTATAACGAACGACTAGATAACGACTAGAGCACGACTAGAGAACGACTAGAGAACGACTCAAAGCGGCTCGCAAGCCAGCTCCCCGGATCTCGCCCTATAAGGAGATTAAAAAGACGAAGGTTTTTTTTAGGTTTAAGTAATTATAATTAATTTAAATAACAACGTTTAGATTAAGTAATTAAGTAAATAAACCTGGCAATACTGAACTAATGCAATAAGAAAATAATAATAATAAAAAAAAAATTTGTTATACCAAGAATAGTTGCTGAGTTGGTTCAATTAGTTAAATAATATAAGAATAATTAATAATAAGAATATTAAAAATATTAATGAAACACAATATATATAATAACAAAAATAATATGAATTATTCTGCAAGCGTATGTAATTTTTAAAAATAAATATTTTGCACTTATCAAATTTCTGTTTTATCTGTAAAATTGCAGAAAACTGATAAGCAAATCAAGTTCTCATACACTTAGCCAAGACGCAAACCAAATGCAAATGCATTTTTCTACTTCGCACAAAAGTATGCTACAATTTTTTGTATTTAGCCTCAGTGCAAAACAATAAAAGATCAACCGATCGATGGGTTTTGATTTGGAGGCGTGAGTGCTTTAAACATAGCAAAAACGAACAAGCAGAAGAAGAAGCAGCAGCAGCAAAGTCACAATGTGTTGTGTGTTGTGTAGTCGTGTGTTAAGCGCTCAGCGCAGCGGACGTCGCGTTCTGTCTGAATTATTGTTAAGCATTTGTGCTGTCGATCAGAAAAGTGCTAGCGTGTGTGTGTGTGATGGCAATGGATCACATTGACAGCAAACAGGACGCAAAGGATGGCAGGCTGCTGTTGCCGTCGACGTCGCGAGCGCCGCTCCAAAAGATTTTCATTGACGATTTGACGGCGACGCATTCGCTGGAGCGACGATGTCTCTGGCGTGTGCCCTGGTTCCTATTGTTGATGTCCTTTGTGCAGGTAGTTGCTACACATATCCAGCACAGGTAAACAGACAGACAGACAGGCAGTCAGCATGTGTGCCAAATGCTTTGCAGTTATCATTTTCCACTTGAAATACAATTTAGATACTTTTTGTTTTTCCATTTTCATTTCCTTTACTTTTTTGTTTATAGCTCGCATTTTCCGTTTTATTTTTAGCTAGCCAAAAAAAAGTTGCTTTGAATTATCGTAATTTATGGTTTGTTATTTGGCATTTGTTAATTTCTTATCAGCGCGATATTATATATATATTATACTATTTTTATCAAACAATTACCTATCAATTGCTGATTTATTTTACTTTTTTTTTTGTGGCTTTTGAGGTCATAATCAGTATTTGTTAAACAAAGAGTTTCCTCATGTCATGTATGTTCTACGTTTGAGAGTGAATCATTTTCTTTGGAATTCTTTTGATGGGCGATTAATATTTGCAAGAAATGTTTTTATTGATTGGGAAAGTATTTAAGTCGATGTGGTAATAAGTGGATATTTATAAATTATTAATATGCTATAAGAGCGAAAGTAAAATATTCATTATATTTAAAATTCTAAAGAGACGAGGGCAGTCAGAAAAGTTTCCTACTTAACACAGTAATTCATTTTAATTAATATTTAATTTATTTGGCTTTTTACATAATTCTATTTAGCTTAATAAAAATATAGAAAGATAAAATTTATATTATTTATATAAGATGAAAAGAAATATATGTATATGAAAAGTATTAATATAAATTATTTGTATAGACCAGGGACAATATATAAGATATATATGTTTTAGTTTCATATAAAATTAGTTCTTTTTCTTTAAATATGTCTAAAATGTTATTTATTTATATATTTTATATCTACTATATAACATTGATACAATTTCCAAATATTTAAAAAAAATAAAAAAAAATAGTAGAAGTAAAATATATAAATAAAAAATATTTTAAACTATGACCTTCAGCTAAGACAAAGCTAATTGACTAGATTCTTTACATAACTCTACTGACTATTATATATACTTAGATTATTGTCTGTTATAATCTGTATATGCATAATCCAGTTAAACTTCATCCATATATCTGATTGCTCTTCTACAGACAGACCTATATGTTAAGATGAAAGCTTTTTATTCCCTTTAAAATGAGACTGTTCCAATAGATTGCACGCATGTGAACTGCCAATAGTTCGTGTCTTGCAGCAAGTGCGAATGTGGTTGCAGCGCAAGTGGTTGCACTCACCCACTCACTAGATGAAGTCCCACAAGTGTTTCCCTATCAATAAGATAAAAAGTCGACCCATTTGTGGCACATCTGAATAAAATATATAACATATTTGCAATCGTTGCTGCTTACGCGCTGCAATCTTGAGCTCTGTTAATTGTTTTTTTGGGCTAGGCTTAAGATATGCCATTCCATATTACACAATCTCGCTAACTTCAACTTCAATTGCAATCACAATCGACTTGGCTTGCGTTTTATTGCCTTTTTAGTCAGCATTGATGTTGACTTAAATGTTGCAACTGGCATTTGTCATATTTGGCGTGAGGCATGTTGCACCGATTTTGGTGTTGTTGTTATTATTGCTTGTTGTTCTTGTTGTTGTTGTTGTTGTTGCCATGTCAAGCACCATGTGTTGAAGCTTCTTGGCACTCACACTTGGACGTCTCACACTTGGCCGCTGAGCGAAAGTGACAGATGGCTTGACATCATTTTTATTCATTTTTTACATTCTGATCGATTACACTGTGCTACAAAGCGTGATTATTTCATATGCAAAAGCGATAAGAACTCTCTCTCTCTCTTTCTTTCTAATACTGAAAAATTTATTAAAACAAGAGTGAGAAAATATAGAAAAATAATTTCATGTATAAAAAATATGAAAAAGAAAATTGGCAAGCTTTACGTACAGCTAAGAATAAACAGTAAGAAGAAAATATATATATAAAATTTTAGATAAACACTTTGTTTAAAAATAAAAAATTAAAAAGAAATATATATATTATAAATTAAAAATTGAACTTAACGTTTATTTCGAAGGTGCTTGCAGCTAGTACTGTATTCATATACAATATGTATTTTTAATATATTTCGGATTCTATATAAAAGATTAATTTTTTTTTGAAATTTTTTGGAATTTTTTGTTTTGATCAAAAATTTAAATTGTTTTATTTTAAAATTATTATTTATTATACTATTACGACCATAGCAACCATAAAATTAGCAAAAAAAAATTTTTTTTTGCTTCTTTTGGTTAGAGAGTCTTGTTATAACAAATTCTACTATTTAAAAATACAGTAAGAACCTTCGTGCAGCTGCTACGCACACAGGCAGGGGTGCCGATCTAACAGCATCGTTTTTTTGGCATTACTTCGCAGTATTTTTTTATGGGGGCCAACCAAGTGATCGAATTTTCGTCGGAATGAGTGGACGAACGCTATAAGTAGAGTCGCTATAGCCGGGTTCTACTGTATTTCACTTTTATATAAAATATTTTAATATTAGCTCCTTTTTTTTATTTTTTTTTTATATAAAATTTTTTAACATTTGAAAACCTTTCTGATCAAAAAAATAAAATCTTATTCTAATAGAGAAAGTGCATATAAATATTAAATATATATTTTTCAGATTTTTTTATGTTATGTTATTTTTTTTCATTCATTTAACTCCGAGTCGAAAGCCCAAGCAGCTAGTGCTCGTATCATTAATATAAGTATTAAATACTAAATTTGTTTCATAAAATAAAATAAGTAGTGAATTTAATTTATTTAATTTTTATCTTTTGTTAGGTAAAAAATTACAGCATATCTAACAACTCTATGTTAGAAAAGTTAAAGTATTTTTAAAGACCTTAAATAATTGAGAAAATATAATAACATGATTTCTGAAAATAAATATATTAGAAGGGAGCATAAAAGAAAGAGAAGAAATATTATGGAAATTTTGAAAGAAAATATTTGATTTTAAATAAAAAATTGATTTTGACAATCCAATTAAAGCATAGTGATTTATAGCTATCTAAGAATACCATCTGTAGTACCTTAGCTAGACGAATGAGCCCTAAATGAAAATGAAACTCACATTGACTACTAATTAGATAACTAGACATTAAAGTATTATAAGCAATTATTTCAAAGTGATTGATTTATGGATAAAAAAGAAGACAATCAATTTTATGAAAGAGATATAAAAATTATGGAATCCGAAATATATAAGTAATATTTATGTACATTTTGTTTATATTAGAATAAGATATTATTATGTTGATCAGAGAGGTATTTAAATGTTTATTATTTTATAATATTAATATCATCTTATTATTATATATGAAAATAAAATGAAATGAACTTAAAATTATATTATTAATAATAAATTATATGAAAGAGAAATATTATTTATAGACCCCAAAATATATTAAAAATATTAATATACATTTTTTTTATATTAGGATAGGATTTTATATTGATCGGAGAGGTTTTCAAACGTTAAGTATTTTATAATAACTTATTTATATATGTATAAGAAAATATTGTTTCATTATGTTAATCATCAGACTGAGTTTCTCCAAAATACTTATATTATTTTTAATCAAGTCTTCAGTCTAATAACTAAGTTTGAGCCTCTCTCTCAGCCGTAATGAACTCTTATCTATACCATTTTACTTTCTCGACCTCAACTCTGTAGCGTAGTGTACTTAATGTCTATCGTTTAAGGTCGCTCGCTTTACTGTCTTCGTCATTCACAGATTTGCCTGCATCTGATTGTCAACGGGTGCATGCAACGGCGCCTCATCTACAAGCCAGAGCTGGGGCACGAGTACTGGCGTCTCTTCACCTACATGCTGCTCCATGCGGATCCCTGGCATCTGTGGATCAACATCTGTCTGCAGGTGGGTCACAGTCGCCACACACTGAACCACTTTGCTTATGCTTTTTGCTATTTTGCTTTTGTTTTTTTTTTGCTTTTTTTCGGCTAGTGCTTTATTGGCGTCTGTTTGGAACTGGAGCAGGGTCATTGGCGTGTGGGCGTGGTGTATATAACGGGCGGCCTTTGCGGCGGCTTGGCCAATGCCTGGCTGCAGCCGGAGCTCTCGCTGCTGGGCGCATCGGCGGGCGTCTATGCCATGCTGTGCAGTCATGTGCCCCACCTTGCTTTGGTCAGTCAACTGTGGCTAAATCGAATGCAACCGCAATTTAATTCACTCATACACTGTTCACAGGCGGCAAACGGGCATATTGGTGGTGGGCAAACTTGGAATATCTCGCAGTTCGCTTAATCCTACAGTTAAAGAACTATTATTTATTTATATGCATTTATTATTCCATCTCAACAGTTTGAAAGCAATTGATTGGAGGTTTTCGGAGACCGAACTTATTTTGAAAAAAAATCTATCCATGATCTCCGATTCGTATCAGGTCAAGAAGCCCTTTCCTCGCTTTACATTTGTATGGTTACAGTTTTAGTGTCATTGCTTACAGTTTTAAAGTCATTTCTTACAGTTTTGCAGTAGTCACTAGGCACTTTCGACTGCTTAAAACTTCTAATAATCTACTTCTAATACAAATTCAGTGCCTTCCTTGCCTTTAAAACTCCCTACTTACAATTTTAAAGCAGCTGGAAGCCTTTAAGAATAAGAACTTAACTTTTAATGATCTTAATTTTTATATCAAATTAAGCCAAGTTTGTCTCTCATAATTATTTAATTACAGTTTGACAACAAGTACTTACAGTTTTACAGTCTAGCCTAGTCTTTACCTGCTACAGTTTGAAGTCCACTGCTTACATTTTGACAGTCACCAAGCCCTTGATAGACTATTGTAGCAACTTATGACTTCCAGTTCCTACTAAATCAAACCTTGCCTACACTTTTTCAATTCCATAATTACAGTTTGAGAGCAATTTGTAACAGTTTTACAGTTTTTACGAAGAATCATATGAAGTCTAGCCACAATTCTGTACAAAAGCAAATTCAGCTATTTCGTGCACTGTGAACAGCGTATTGCGCAGTCGGCTACAACCGACTGAAACATTTTTAACTATGTTAACTTTGATTTTATTATTTGTTTTTCATTTTATATTTTAATTAATTTTTTCCCATAGAACTTTTCACAATTGTCGCATCGCTTTGTGCGCATCGCCGTCCTCTTGATCTTGCTCGTCAGCAACGTGGCATTCACACAATTTCACATTTCCATCAATCACAATCGCAATCCCCGCATCAGTCTGGAGGCCCATTTCGGCGGGGGCGTGGCCGGATTGTTAAGCGGTTTTCTCATCTATCGGCGACTCTATCCTAGTCTATAATTAGATCTGTTCTCTTATTAGCTTTAAATTTGTGGTAACATTTACAATTCCACTCAAGTCCGCCGGAAAAAGCAAGTTCAACAATTTCTCGCTTTTTTTTGGCAACTCTCGTATTTTTTTTGTGGTCAGGCAATTGGCTCGAACACTTTCTTTAAGGGCATGCATAAATTTCTATGCTTAAATGAAATGTTATTCTTGTGTTTATAGCAACTTTTTGATGACTCAGCTAATTAGTTGCCATAGTCTATATGGCTTGCTGTGTTAGGCTCATTAAATATTTATGTAAGCATATCTTAACTGGATCAATGAGAGTTTTTTAGCAGTGCAATTAGCTTCTATTTATTTTTAGCATTGGTTTATAATTAATCGACTTTGAAATTGTTGAAAATATTCGATACTCAATAATTCAATTCAATTGCTTTAAGGCTACTCATATTTCAGTCAACACCTATCAGAACTCTGCTCTAAATTCATAAAATTTATAACGACATATGAGTATTTATCTATACGAGGGTAGTTTATAAATTCTCAAAGAAATCTAGACAGAAATATCAAAAGCAAATATATTTTTTTGAAATTTTTATATATAAATTTTGGTTTGTAAAATTTTCAGAATATATAGATATATATACTATATCTTTTCGAATGGGGATGGGATACACGAGTACATATTCAAAATTTTAAGTATTAGACTTCTATCGCGCTGAAGTTATCCCACTAAAACATTTTATAAAACAGATCTGTCTGATCTGGGAGCTATAGGATATAATCATCCGATCCGAATGTTTCCGTGATAAACAATGCCTGCAGCAGATAGACGCCTGTGTGCAAAATTTATTCTCTGTACCTCTAGTTCTCTAGCAAAACATTGCGTTGATCCAGACAGACAGACAGATGGACAGATGGACAGACGGACAGTGCTATACCAAGTCAGCTCGTCGTGCTGATCAAGAATATATATACTTTTAATAGTCAGAGATCCTTCCTTCTCTGCGTTACAAACTTCTGACCAAATCAATATACCCTTTTCGCATGGACATAAATACAGTGAAAGCTCTAGTCGCGGACAGCTCCCGCAGGCGGACATCTCTCGTAGCCGGACGAATTTTATAGTCCCAAGATTTTTAGCATGATTTTCATACAAAATCCCTTCCCGTGGGCGGACGCTCCCTAGGCCGGACGCGGACACGATTTTTATACCCTGAACCCATTGAAAATTGGAATTCAGGGTATAATGGTTTTGTGACAATGTATGTAACAGGCAGAAGGAGGCAGACCCCATAAAGTATATATATTCTTGATCAGGACGACGAGCTGAGTCGATCTAGCCATGTCCGTCTGTCCGTCTGTCCGTCCGTCCGTCCGTCCGTCCGTCCGTCCGTCTGTACGTCTGTCCGTCTGTCCGTCTGTCCGTCTGTCCGTCCGTATGAACGCAGTGATCTCGTAAACCACAAAAGCTAGAGATTTGAGATTTTAGATATATATTCTTGTATACCATACGCAGTACAAGTTTATTTTTTTTTTCGATAACTCATCCTATTTCCTTATTATCGATAACAATCGATATTTTGACTTTGTTTTTAAGCTATAACTTTTAGACCATAATACCTAGAGACACCAAATTGACTATGTAGGTTGCTGTGATGTAAATACAGATAACAAACTTTTTTTAAATTTTGGATACCTCCCCCCATTAGCCCCATAAGTGGAAAAAACGTATTTCAAATACTAGGGAGTTGGGATTTTGTATATATACACCTCTAGATGTCAATATTATGTCCTGAAAATGTCATTAAGAAAGTAGATCTAGAACCGAAGTTATTTAACAATGAATTTCTCATAATGCTGCCCAGAATGCAGCCCAAGCGTAGCCGCTAAATCATCTACGCAGTAAGCGGCGCGCGTGCTTGTGTATGTATATGTGTGCGTGTGTGTGTGCACGCAGATGGTAATATGTACCGGTAAAAGATATAAGCTAGATTGTTTAAAACACTGCCTCGGACTTGGTTCAGGGGATCTCGTAGTCGGGCAGACCCGACTAGAGCTTTCTAACTTGTTTTTTAATCAAAAACTTAGATTTAATTTTAAAATGTATTGTTTTAATTATTATAAAATTTTTAAATTACAAATTTTTTTTTTTATTATTTGTTTATAAAAATTATTATTATATATTTTAATTTTTAAGTCATTCATAATTATTTTTTTAAATAAAAATAAAATATTTTCTATTCAGATGATGTTAAGTGTAATTGTATTTAAATAAAATTTTTTATTGAAAGAATTTAAAAATAAAATATTTAATATTTAGATTTAAATGCATTGAAGTCAATTCAAATTTGGTTAGATTTAAGTAGTTGCAGCTCTATGTCTATAATACAACTTAGTTTCAAGAATATATATTAAACTACAGCTATATCTAAGATATTTATACTAAAGAGAGCTTTAAGCTTAATTTAAATATTTTATGATAAATGCTAAAAAAGGAAAAGGTCAAATAAAAGAGTTCGCTTAAATGTTAAACACGCGCACTCACACACTCTCACACACACACTCACGCACATACTCATGCATACAGAGAAAAAGGGGGCAGGGGCAGGGGCAGGGGGGCGTGGCTTAAATTAACAGTCTAATGGGCCGCACTTGACGCCCACCTCGGTGCATTTGCATTCGAGGCATTGATTGGATAGCTCGACAATAATGCGGCCCACTCGATACATGCGGCCGTAAATGTTGCAGCCGGCTAATTTTAGTATGCCCGTAGGATCCATTAGCCCCTCGCCCCCAACTCCTGCCTCAGCAACAGTTGCCGCTGGTGTTGCTGCCGTTGTTGTTGTTGTGCTGCTGCTGCTGCTGCTCGACGCATGCTGATAATGATGAAATTGCTGCAACTGTTGCTGCTGTTGCTGTTGCTGCTGCTGCTGTTGCTGTTGCTGCTGTTGCTGGTGTCGCACCTCATAGCTGGTGTCCATGAAGGGCAATTTGTCGAATGGTGACATTAAAAATGGATGCACTGTGCTGGAAGCAATTGCTGCTGCTGCAGTTGTTGCTGCTGTCGTTGTAGTTGTTGTTGTGCTTGTTGCTGCTGTTGTTGTCACTGTTGCTGGCGTGTTTTTAGCTTTAACGCTGGCTATGGAGTTGTTTCTGTTATTGCTGTTGCTGCTGCTGGCGGGAGTTCGACGCGTGGCCGCTTGACCTTTGTTTCGGACGGGCTTTGCTGCTGTTGCTGTTGCTGTTGCTGCTGTTGCTGTTGCTGGCTGTTGGTTTCGTCTGTTGCCCGTTAGTTTCTGCTTTGTTTTGTTGCCCTTCTTGTGGACACGTGCTGCTGTGGGCGTGGCAAGTGGGCGCGCTGTAGTTGTCGTTGTAATTGTCGCTGTTGCTGTTGGCAATGTTTTGAAAGGCGGCACTGTGCTGCTGCTGCTGCTGCTGCTGCTGTGGGGTTTGGTGGGCAGGTTCATGCCCAGCAGCTCTTCCAGCAGCTCATCCAGTTTATTTATCTCATTTTTGTCTATCAGCGATGTTTGTTTTGCAGTTGTTGTTGTCGTTGATGGTGTAGTTGCAGATGTTGTTGTTGTTGCAGCAGCAGCAGCTTTGATGCCGGAAGAGTTGCTGATGCTGTAGGTGACACTCTCGATGTGTTGCTGTTGCAGCTGCTGCTGCTGTTGCTCTGCTGGCTTCTTCTGCTGCTTGTCCCCAATCAGCGTGTCGAGATTTGGCGGCCTTTCCGTGTGTATGACATCTTTGAAGGGATCTGGAGTTGTGATCTCTGTGGAAGTTGAAAGATTTAAAAAAAAGCAAATCCAACAAGATTTTTATAGCGAGCGATCAGATAGACAATTGGATTGGAAAGGAGAAATTCTTGGATTTTTATATATTATCTAACTAATTATAATAAAAAATTGTTGGCATTCAACACTTTAGCTGCATCTCTGAGTTATGTATCAATCACTTAATCATTTAAAAGACTTACTCAAAAATTGCTGAATCGAAAACTGGCATTTAAGTAATCTGTCAATCAGTCAATCAAACAGTTGGCAGAATTTTCTATAACTTAAATATAAACTATTCTTGTTTTAAATAATTTTTAAACAATTTTCAATCATACAAAAACGAACGCAACTCATGATGTGCATTTCTCATCAATCAGTCTATCATTTAGGCAATCAATATTGAATGATATCAAGAATATCATTCAATCAATCAATATTGAATGATATCAAGAATATCATTCAGTCAATTAATATTGAATGATATCAAGAATATCAGTCAGTCAATAAATATTGAATGATATCAAGAATATCATTCAGTCAATCAATATTGAATGATATCAAAAATATAAACTATTCTTGTCGTACTTTTTAAAACAATTATGAAATCTTAAAAAAAGTCCACCCAACTTTTGGAGATCATAGCTTATCAATTATGCTGTCAATCATAGTTGTCATATATCAAAAATGTGAATTTCCTTTTCCATCAATTAAAGAAAATCACAAAATTGATTACCGCAAAAAGTGCTCTCAAAAATATTAATATGCTAGCTCCTACTGCTTGACATCAATCAGTCAATCATTTGGAAAATTAACAAAATATAGATATACCTATGATTTTTAAAAGCCATCTGAAAAGGGGATACTCGAAAATTATTTAAAAAGAGTTTAGCATACTAGCTTCTATAGATTGAGCTGTTTATAACACATCAATCAGTCAGTCAATCAGCTGAAAAATCGAATGAAATTCTCTTAATAAAATAAAAGAGTCATAATTTCATTTAAGACAATCAAGGAAAATTGCAAAACTTAGATGCAAGCTCTATAGCATGAGCTGTGGATCATACATCAATCAATCAATCAATCAATCAACTAGAAAAATCTAAGATTTCCATTTTAAACATAATTTCTCTGCAGTTAAACACTCAATTCCTCAATTCTTATTATAAACTATGTACCATATATATTCGATCAATCAAACTTACCGATTGAATCCGTATCATTATCTCCTCCCTCTGTCGTTATATCGATAATATGCTGGGTGACATGATAGTTATCGCCGAGGAGGACATTCGGTGTGACATGCTCCTGCAGCACTTCGCCATCGATTACTAGCGGTTCCTTGGGCATGAAGCCACCCTCCGTTTCGGTGGGTGGCGAGAAACCACTGTGCACTGGCGGCTGCACCACCTGCTCATTGAAATCATATTTGACGTAGTCAGCGCTGCCAATCACATGCACCACTGGCTCGGGTGGTGCTGCCACAGCCGGTACCTCCACATTGAATTTGTATTTGTAGGCAGCCTGATTGTGGTTGTTGTTCTTGTTGTTATTATTGTGGTTGTTGTTGTAGTTGGTGGCGTGTTGTGTTTGCTCGACAAAGGACACATCGTACTCGCTGTCCACTCTATCGGAGGCAACTTGTGAGGCATGTAGACCCGTTGGTTGTTGATAGAAATTGTGGTTGTTGTAGCTCTCGGCAGGTTGTATGGGTGGTTTCGTATCCACCGCATCCGTGGGCAAAAAGGGTATGATTTTTAGATTAGGCAAGCTGGGCGGCAAGGTAGGCGCCGTGCTATCCCCGTCTTCCAAAGGTTCCGCTTCCAAAATGCTTGGATTCGTGTTGATGATCAGTGGTTTGGTGGTGGTGCTGCTAATGTATGGTGGTGCTGGTTTATGCTTAAATGTGGGTCTGTGGGTTGTTCGAGGGATAGTGGTTGTAGGTCTATTCGTTGTTGTTGTGGTAGTAGAGCTTGTTGATGGTTTGCTTGTGGTTGTGGTGGTGCGTCTGGTGGTTTTTGGTTTGGCTTTGGTGGTTGTAGTGGGTCTAGGAGTAGTTGTGGTTGTTATTGTTTGAGTAAGATTTGTTGGAATTGATTTAGGTGTTGTTGTGGTTGTCGTTGTGGTTGTGGAGTGAGTGGTGGTGCTGCTGCTTTTGCTGGGCATTGTTCTATATGTGACTGGCTGTCCGTATTTGCTGGTGACCACAACCATGGGTGGTGTCACTGTTAGATTAGCTAGCTTGGAGTTGATGCGCGTGTGCTGTGGTTTACTGCTCGGCAGAGGACGGAACATGGGTGGTGCGTGAGTAATAAAGGGTTTTCTAGTCGTAGTGGTGCTCGTTGTTGTTGTGGTTGTTGTCGAAGTGGTGCTGGTGGCATTATCATTTAGCATTACAGAAAGCCCATCGAGGAACACATTGAATAGATCAGCAGGTGGTGCAGTGGTGTTAGCTGGTGGTTCAGTGGGTCTAGCCCAGTTTTCCTGTGCCTCCGCTGGCAGTTCACCCACAGCAATTTCACCATCAGCCAATTGATCATCGAAATCGTCTGCAATGCGCTCAATGCTGTGCTCAGTGGTGCTGCTCACAGGTGGTGCTAGGGTGGTTGCTTCTGTTGCCGCTGCGGGCTCCTCCTCGTCGGGTCCAAGCAATATATCCATCCAGGACATTGGCTTCTTAGCAGTTGTTGCCTCTGGCGTTATGGGCTCTACGCGCTCTGTGCTGGGCCCGAGCAGCAGATCGAGAAAACTTAGCTCGGTGGTGCTAGTCACCTCAGCCGTCAGCGGACTGGCAGTGGGTGTGGTGCCCACCAAGTCCATATTATTGGCCAGCATTTGGTTGTTGTTCCCATCGATAAACTCCAGACCCTCGCGCAGGGTATCAAAGATGCTCTTCTCGCTGCTCGCCTGCAGGGCATCACCCACGGGTGGTTCGGTGGGATGGCGATCGAGTGGATAGTGCTCGGCCATTGAATTTTGTGGCATCAGAGCAGCAGCTGCTGCTGACTCTGCTTCCTGTTCCTCTTTGCCGAACAGCAGATTATACAGATTGAATTGTCGAGAGCTCTGCGAGCGTCGATAGTCCCGCTGGCTGCCGCAGTCGTAGCTGGAGGGACAGCACTGACCCTTCGGCACCACCGGAATGCAATTCTTTAAGGCCGGCGCACACTTCTTGGGAGCACAGCGACGCGTGCCACGGATGCAGAAGCAGATGTCGCATGGCCTGTCCGTGTCCGATCGCATCTTCTGACCCTCCGCATAGAACTGGGTGCCCACGGTGCAGCCGCGATTCCGCTGCAGTCGCTGCGACATGCGCTGGAAGTGCTTATTTGAGTTCTTGCGGTAGCGCACCTCCTGCGAGGATTTGCCGGAGGTCTTGCTGCTGCAGTCGTAGCGCACCGGGCAACAGGTCGAGTCCACGAAAATTGGCTTGCAGCCGTCCACGGGCAGCATGCACTTGGGCTTGACGCACTTTTCAGTTCCACCTGCGGGGTAAAAAGGAAACGGGAGTGAGTCTATATACATATATACTGTTCCCACTTTTATTGATGCTGAAGTGTTTCAGACTTCGTCCTGTTCCTACTGAGCGTGCCCAGTCTCTTTTCTTACTAACATATGAAATGTGTTCCTGATAACTGTTCCCATTAACTTTTATCGCTGGCTCTTCTTAATCTTCTTATAAAATGTTTCGAATAACTGTCCATTAAGTGTTCCCACTAAATATTCCCTCACGGTTTTTCCACTAAATATTCGCATTCCAGGTTCGCACTAACTGTTTTCAGTATTACCGCCAAATGTTTCCATATACTGCTCAAACTAGCACTTTCTACTAATTGTTCCTACTATGTGTACCCACTTCCTGTTCTCGTTATTTTCTCACTGTTATTTCAACTTAAAATATGTTCAGACACATGTTCCCACTCCCTGTTGCCATTAACTGTTGCTTCTTACTGTTCCAACTAACTGTTCCAACTAACTGTTCCCACTATATGTTCCCAGTAACTGTTCCCACTAACTGTTTCCACTAACTGTTTCCACTAACTGTTCCCACTACCTGTTAAAACTAACTGTACCCATAAGCTGTTCCCAAGAACTATTCCCAGTAACTGTTCCCACTAACTGATCCCACTAAATGTTCCCACTAAATATTCCCACTACTGTTCCTACTGATGTTCCAACAACTGTTCCCACTTACACAATACCTTTTATCACAAATCTATGGTCAACCTCAATTAACAGTCTTTCACTTACCAATGCAGTAACAATAGCTGCACAGATTCGATGAGGACATTGCCGATCCCGACTTGTACACAGTTCCATTTTTCACACAAACTATAAAAAGAATAAAATTATTGAAATTAAATGATCTATGCATTAATTTAATTATTGCTTACCAAACAAATCCACGTCGGAATCATCTGAACGCCTCTGCAACATATTATCGTTGACCACACGATCTATCGACTCCCGTTCGTAGTGATCCAGGTAGGCGATGATGCGACGCTTGGTGGGTATCTTATAGAAGGCATCCAAGCGAGCACACGACAAGTAGGGACAGCAGCTGTTCTTCTTCTGGACGACCACACAACCGCGTGGAGGTGGCATCGGCATTTCCGGACAGACTTTCAGGCGACAGACCAAAGTCTTGCGATTGCACTGACAATTGAGGCACTTCTCCATGCTGGGCACCACGGACTTATCAGCATACCAAGTGCCATTGTGATGACAGCCTGCAAAAGGATTGAGAAAATTTTATTTATTTATTTATTTATTTCATATGTTGACTAAACGTGTGCAACAGAAGGTAACAAAAAAAAGAAAAATATATCAATTTATATAAGAAAAATATTATATATTAAATATATATATTAAATTTAATATTATAATTAATATTAATAATCAGATAGATAGTTTATAAAATTACTTCAATTACCCTAATAATATCAACGACGCGTTG
The DNA here is from genome assembly GCA_035045545.1 of Drosophila gaucha. NCBI lineage: Eukaryota > Metazoa > Arthropoda > Insecta > Diptera > Drosophilidae > Drosophila > Drosophila gaucha. The sequence goes on from JAWNOY010000252.1 coordinate 2,800,888, forward strand.
GGGAAGAAAAGATCAAATAAATGTAAAATTTATTAAATAAACTCTATGCTATCTGCCTGAATAAGACCTGATTCTTAGCTATACCAGAATCTGTCCCTTATGGATTCTGGCAACAAGTAAGACAAATCCAGCTTTTCTATATATGCTCAAGATTTATTCATACACACAACGTCTTAAAACGAAGATTACAAAAAGAGTATATTAATATAATAATACTCTATCTGCTATGTGCCTGAATAATATCGGGTTATACGTTTTCCGTTTTGAAACTCTTCCCCTATTGATTTATGCTGTAGCGCAGCCCTAGCTGCTGCGGATCGGCATAGTAGGAGGGAAAGGCAGTGCCCGATTGCAGCATCTCAGGTGAGGCGCCATAACGGTAAAGTTTCTTTGATTTCTTTGTCTTTGGCCCCTGCTCCGAGTCGAAGGACTGTGGACGCAGCTGTTGTTGCTGTTGTTGCTGCTGGGAAGGCTGCTCGCTGCTCCACATGGGGTGTATGTGATTGCCCTGTGGACTGGTGACCACAACGAAGGCCTGTGCAGGCGCCATGGTCGGCATTTTCAGTACACTGGTGGGCATCGCACTAGGTACGATGCTCTGTGGGGGTATGGGCAAATAGACGGTCGTCTGATAGGGCAACGGCGCCTGTTGTCTCAATTGCTGATTGTATTCCTGAGACCACATGATCAGCTGTTGCTTCCTTCACTTTTCTCAGAATTGGATATATGTATGAAATTTTTTACACCTTCTCGATTATTTTATAGCTACGATGTGAACTGTGCTGTGCGGAGTTATGAATTGTTTTCAAAATTCAATACGCTTTGCCCTTTCTTACTGAAGCAGAGCTCACTGAGATGGGGTTTACTACCAAAAATTTGATGAGGAATTTACAGTCGAATTCCAAAAATTTGTTCTAAATCGAAAACCTCATTAATATGTAAACTAGCGGGATGGGCTAACTTCGGCCAAGTTTGGTAATACCCTTGCAATTGTAAAGGATATAGATATAGTTTTCTCTGATTTGCCACGCCCCCAACAAGTGGATATATATCATTTTTAGTCAATCTATTGAACAGGGCAACAGTAACCTATATATCAAATTTTGAAGCTGTACCTATTAAAGATTTGGAAGATATAGTTTTATCCGATTTGCCACGCCCCAAAGAGGCGGATATATATAATTTTTCATTATTTTGTCAAAACAATTTTTGGGACTCTAGGTGTAAAATTGTAGAAGATACAGGGTTTTTCTGATTTGCCACGCCCCTAATGAGCGTAGATATATATATATAGATAGATATATATATATATAGTCTATATATTCTCTATCCTTTTTTCTAGGGGTGCTTGATACAAATATATATTTTAAGTTTCAAGTCTTTGGCTTTAACAGCATTCAACATATTGGAGGATTTATGTTTAGCACTATATAGACTTTCCCGATTTTCCACGCCCCAAGTAGGCGTGGATATATAACTTTTAGATCAATCTGAAGGGAAGGCCAAAAGTATGTAACTTTCCAAATTCGAATGCTCTAGTTTATAGTGTAGAAAATATAGTTTTATCCGATTTCCCACGCCCCCAAAGGGCGTAGCTATATATGGTATATCTTTTTGTATGGGGGTGAGATTCACGAGTATATAGTCCAAATTTCAAGTCTCTGACTTTAATAATGTCGAAGTTATCCTAAAACATTTCTTTAAACCGATCTGTCCTATGGGAGCTATAGAATATAGTCATCCGATCCGGATGATTTCGGAATATACTTCTAACCAAAATTAATATACTCTTTTTGGGTAGAAGGGTATAAAAATGCTGTTATGTTATGCTAGTTAAATAGAAGACATGCTTAATCCAAAATTTCTTTAAAATTCAAAAACAATTCTTAAACCGTGCCCCTCCTCCTTTCCCCATTTCCCTCTTTGTTAACTTATATATTGTACTCGTGTTCTTTGTTGTTTAACTCGTGTATCGTAACTCACCTGTATTCTGCGTGATAAATGCATCCAACTGTGCGGGCAATACAGAAATTAATGCCAACGATAATATGCTGACTAAGCGCAGAGTCATCTTTGTGCCAGCTGCAGCTACTCCTCCTCCGCCTCCTGCTTCTCCTTCTCCTCGGGCCGTTGCACGCATGAATAATGCAAAAGGGGGGAGGGATGGGACTTCAACTTGAAGCGCTATCGGGAGTGCGGGCTTCGACTGCAAAGTCTAAGACTAGTCTCCCGATTCCAGAGTCCAGGCTCGTGTCTAATGCGTGAAATGTGTGTCACGCAGCAGCGGCAACAACTTTCCAATGACAAGCGAATCGAAGCTGCTTCTGCCGGCCGCCAACTGTAGGAGACGAGGGCAAATGCTCATCTCACATCAGACCAAAACTCAAACACTCGCAATTACCCGCACAATTGTCGCGAGCAGCACTTAGCAAATGATACAGGTTGTCGTCGTTCCTCGTTCTTCTTTCCTCTTTCTGCCACACTTTTAATGAAGCATTTACCAAAGAAACTTGTCAGCTGAACGACAAAGAAAGAGTTAGTTAGAAAGAGATGGAGTTTGGGGGTCAGGTGAGTGACTGCCTTATAAGTACTGTATATATATCATAATGGCATAATGCCATAATGGCTGGGCAGCATAAATTTAATTTAGCTAACGCTTTCTGCTTCGAAGCTGTCTGAAAAATGAGATAAGCATCTGTTTTTTTTGGCATTTCGTGCTTTATCTAGGAATTTCGGGTAGAAATTTCAGAGTTTTCTCTAATGTGAAATGCGTTTAGTTTCACGTTTTTTGTGTTTTTGTTTTATCTTCAAATAATTGAGCATAGCAAAAAGTTTGAATTTTTATAAATATAAAATACCGTTACTACTAGTTCTTTGCTTTATGGTTAAGAGCTGAGATTATTAGATTATTAGATATTATTATTAGAAATTATAAAAGTATTCATAACTGAAACACACTTAGTAAGTATTCAATTTAATTAATTTGTTCACATTATCTTAACTAATTAATTTTTTCTGTGAGCCATATTATAATATTGGGCAAGAGTAGAGATTAGAAAATAAAATAAAAGTATAGCAAAGTTACGAGATAATAGATAACAGACAGAAAATTTCAGCAAAACTCTTTAAGTAATCTGTTATTAGGTATTTTTTTTTTTTAAATTTACATCTTTGATTTTATTCTCTTAGATTTCAGAGCAGATTTTAGAGTAAAACTCTCAAGAGAGCGAAACTTCTATGCTCTATTAGTAGATGTGTCAAATGTATTTCTGTGTAAATAGTTATATTATCATATGTAATATTATAAATATTCAATCGTAAAATGAAAATAAAACAAGATAGAAAAATAAAAATTAACTATTAATTTTAAACTATTATACATATGTATATATTTTAGTTAGGTCGCAAATTTTTCAGGCCACCTTCATATAATTCACAGATAATTGAAATATGTAAAAATAAATAGAAAAATGTTTTTAAAAATTTATCTGCAACATAAAAAAATATATTTTATTTTAGAATAAAAATATTAAAATAAAATAAAAACTAAAAAAAATATTTTTAAAATTAAAAAAATATGAATATATTTTTAGATAAAAGATTAATAAAAAAATTGAAAAGTATATTTGTAGAATAAAAGAGTAATAAAAAATATATAATAATATATTTTTGTTAGGTCGCAAATTTGTCAGACCATCCTCATATAATTCACAGATAATTAAAGTATGTAAATATAAAACATTATTTATTCAAAAAAAGGATCTGCAACATAAAATATATTTTTTTTAGAATAAAAGAAAAATAAAAAAAATTAAGAAACTATTAAAAAAATATTTTTTCTTAAAATAAAAGAGTAATAAAAAAATAAAAAAAAATATTTTTGGAATAAAAACAATGTTTTTTTACAATAAAAGAGTAATTATAAAATATATTTTAATAATAAAAGAAAAATAAAATAAAAACTCTTAAAGAAAACACTTTCTTTTACAAATAAAAATGTCATATAAAGTCGGGAAACTTAAATTAACTTCACAACAAACTTAACTTCATATGAGTAAACATTCTTCTACAATCATTCCACTACAAATATTTCCTCTAACAATATTTTCTCTACTTAGCTTACTTATCATGAGATTATTTAGCTAATGTACTTTTTTAAGAGCAGTTCTTGTTTAACCTAGACAACATCTTACATAATATATGCATCTTTCTTTATATAAAGAAACATTCTTTAACATAATACAACTTCATCTTATCTATCATCAGTTTATGTTTACTTTGGATACTACTTAAAGGTAAGATTGTTATTTAAACTACATAAAATCTTACTAAATTTAATGAAATCTTTCTACTTACATCTTCTCCTAACATAAATTTCTATTTCCTTTATTTACTTCCTATGCACTGCGCTAGTTTCCACCTTTCCAGCACTTTATCTAATTGCAATATTTTTCACAGCTTTATGAGTTTGTTTACACTTACAACCTGTTTCCCCTCATACACACACACACACACGTTCACATAAAATTATAAACAAATTGGGAGATGGACAGAAATGGGGCGAACAAGCTCTCTCAGAGGAAACAGCATATTAATTAAAATCGCAACTGAGAAGCTGAACAGACACGAACCGCAGCTATAAATAATATTTATCAATCAAAAAATACGAAAAAAAAGAGAAAATGCCAGCAGAAGAAGAAGAAGAAACTGGTAACCAGAATTTAGAATCGGAATCCGAATCAGCACAGCAGCAAGAACCAAGCACCACTCACACCTGGGAACGTGTTGCATGCGAAATGTCCAAACAAACAAACGAATCAACAAACGTGAAAATCAAATAGAACCAAACCAAATGGCGGTCATTGCCAGTGAAAGAGCCAAATAGTCGTCGTCTGCTGCTTCTGCTTCTTCCTCTTATTTGTCGTCTGCTTGGCCACGAAACAGTGGTCCACAGGCACCACTGCATCCACAGCATCCACTTTCATTAAGAACGTGATTAGCAGAGCAGAGCTCGACAAACTTGCATGCAAATGCAGAACATGACACAAGGAACATTTTCCATGTTGTCTAAGGCAAGACGAATACCGAATACCCTAACTTTTATAAAGTTTTATTTTCGGTTTTCGTTATCTGGTGGGCTGGAAAAGATTTTAAAAAAGTTCGGGACGATCGGATACGTGCTTGGTCATGAGATCATGGAAAAAAATTCTAGAGATATGAGATGGCGGTATTTCAGGGATACCTGGTCGGGACCCGTGGGACCCGAAATCCCGACGCCCATATATATATCAAGAAAAGCAGGGTGGCAACCCTATAAATAAGGCTAGAGATTATATTACTTCATAAAGAGCTGCTTGACTTTTGTAGATCATAACACATGTTCTCAAGCTCCTCCCCTTCCAGTATGTTACAAATGAACCCATTTAGCCTGATATACCCCAACAAGTAACTGGCAGACACTGCGACTTGATCGAAAAGTGCGCTTAATTGGAGCTCTCATGGCTTGGCATGGCATGGCATGGTAGTAAAAACTCGACGGTTCGTTCTCATGACAAGTTTTAATCAAGCTATTATCTTAATGTCAAAGCCTCTGAATTGGCGCAGTGAGTCGATCTAAGTAGAAACTTTCACGCCAACAGTAAGAAAAGATAAATAAAACTGAAACCAGAAATAAATAAAATAATCACAGGCAGAAGTTTCAGTTTCACACAATAAATCACTGCAGTTGACTTTAATTTCGGCTGCTTTGTTAATTGAATTCACCTGGCAATGAAAACAAAGCAGTTGCAGAGCTAAGAGTAAAAACTCTCTTCAAGAGCTGCCTCTCGCACTCTCTTTCTAACTCTCTTTAAGTGTATTGGCCTAGGGCTTGATAAACACTTAATTTGGCACTTTCTTTGCCAAAGAAAATTGCAGCTGGAAGCTGTTGAAAAGCTACTGGAAAAACTGAAAAACTCAAAAGCTACTTCAACTTAATTACAGCCCAGCTATATAGAGATATATATATTAGAGAAGAATTGTTGAAACACAATTCAAACGTGGGTAAAGTTCATAAATAAATTACAGTTGTTACAAGCTACGGGAAAAAAAGAATTAAATGCTTTCTATCAGGGAGTGCTCGACCAGGAGATACCCTGTAACTTGTGGAGAGTAGCTGTATACAAATAGTTACTATGGCAAAATTGGTTGCTCTTGGTCATTAGAGAGAATAATGTATGCTGAAACAAAATTTAAATTTGATATCGGTTTTAATCGATATTATGGATATGAAAATAGTTATCGATTACATAAAACCAAATTGATCTGGAGGAGGAGCTCTGTGTAAAATTTCGTTTCGAGCTCTAATAGTTTCCGATATAGAAGCATTCAATCAGACGAAGGGAAGACGGGCGGAGAGGCAGATGGACAGGCGGGGAGACGAATGGATGGACGAAGAGAAGGATGGGCTGACAGATAGACGGAAGAACGGATGGACGGAACAACGGACTGACGGGTGGAAGAACAAACGGACGGACGGAGAGACGGATGGATGGATAGACGGACGGAGAGACGGATGGACGGACAGACGGACGGAGAGACGAATAGGCAGATAGACGGACAATCGGACGAACGGTTAGACTGCCGGACGGACGAACGGTCGGACAGAAGGACGGACGGAGAGATGGACGGACGGACGAAAAGACGGGCGGACGAAGAACGGACAGAAGGACGGACGGAAGCACGGAATGTCAGAAGGACAGAAAATACTTAATTGACTCGGCTATTGATCCTATTCGAATCTATCTATCTAGATCTAAGCTTAATAAGCCTGTTACAAACATTTTAGTATAACCAACATACCCCAAATGCCTACTTTCAATTGGTACAGGGTATAGCAAAGCAACAAAAGCCAAAATCAAAATCAAAATCAAAGAAAGCCGTTTGCCACGAGGCTGTGGGAGCAATTGTCTTACACGACTCGAGTGTGTCCAAGAACTCCAACTCAATTCAACTTCCACTCGGGAGGCTTCAACGTAACGGGGCCAACAATTACGCCCCAACAACATAATTTTTGTCAAAAGCTACACTGAAAGAAAGAAATGCTAGACGAATTAATGAAGCAATTAATTCTGAATCGCTTGAAACGGCGAAAGTCCCAAATTAAGTTGGGATTATTAGTCGACGAACATTTCAAGCTCAACTTGCAATTTCTGCAACCCACTTTTTAAGCTGTAATTAAGATTTGCCTTAAGATTGAACTAGTTGCTTTAATTAAGTGTTTGAGAATTGGCAAAAAAAAAAGTCTTGGCTGCAAAGTGTTTAAGGTCTGACTTAGAAATTGAGAATGTCATATTATTTTATGCGCTTTGGATAGTTTTTATTTGACTTGAAAACAAACAAAGGTCAACATTAAATTGTAGAAAGCTTTAAACGGAAATTAAGCGAAAGCTTGGAGCGTCATATGCTTTAAATTAAATTCATTAAAGTAAATTATATTTTAGACTTAGTTAAGAAAGATTTTTGAACAAATGTGCTTAGGCAAGTATATGTGTAGTTTAAATTAAAGAAAAGCTTTTAAAGTTAATTAAAGCTTTTGTGTTTAAGCTTATAAGCGAGCTAAGCTTATTAAAGCATAAAAAGTTATGAAATTAATTTATACAAATTATAATTTTCAAAGCACATTAAAGCTTTGAGAAAGCTTTTCGTTTGCAAATTAATAATCACTTAGGTTCCTAGTTTCCTAGTTTATATCCTCGTAAGCCCACTTGGTCTTCTGAAATACCAATCTAAAACTTGAGAGATAAAGATAAAATAAAGAATGGCTTAAAAAAGTTATCATTTACAAACATCTTTATACAAAATATAAAAAAGGTTTGGAAAAATTGTGCTATTATTTATTTATTATTAAAAAAACATTAGGCTTCTAGAATTCATAACAATTTTTTGACAAAAAAAGACTTTGTATTATTAATTTTTATTATTTAAAAAAAATAAAAACATTTAACTCCTAGAATTCATATCAATTTTTGACAAGAAAAAAATTGTTTTTATGATCATTACAGCTTCTTTAATAACTTCCCAAAAGTACCTAAACTTAAGAGTATTTCGTTAGTAGAATTTCTATTGACATAAATTTATTTGATTTGCGCAGCTCCCACAATTTCATTGTCCAATGAATGGTTTTTTTTTGGACCTACTCTAGAAATCAACCCAGTTAACTGCAGCTTTGTCAGCTGGTCCATAAACCAATTCAAACAGAAATCTTCAGAGAGGCGAAGCCGCAGCAGCTGAAGACAATGCACAGACAATGTGATTCTTCTTCAGTTTCGATATAAAAAAATCAAGAAGAAGAAGAAGCGAATCTAGCAGAGCAATAAATTCTAAAGCGCGACATCAATTCAAGGCAATAAATTAGCTATTGAGCACTTGTATCTTGTATCTGACAGATACTTTTGGCTGTAGCTACGGTTCGACTCTTTGACACAGTGGCAACGCCCCACTGACAGATTTCTTTATGTATTTTAGGGGGATTTTTCCTTCGGGTTGATTTGTGAAAGGCAACGCTGCAAATCTCAGCTATCAAATTTGGCCCCCAACTGCAGCTACTGGGCAAAACTTCTAACTTATAATTTGTTGGAAAACTTTCACCCAGCTATTGCTGCAGATTATGTAAATCTAGACTTCGGAGATTTAATAATGCCAGAGCCTAGTTTTTCACTTTTTGCAAAAGCGAACACAAGAACAGAGAACAGAAATCGAAATCAATAAAAGAATTGCTGAAATGAGTTCGCTTGAGAAGTCTGTTTTTATAATATGGAAATTAAAAATCAAATGAATGATGATGTAATGAGTGAGTAGCATATAGATCATGAGAATTTTCTATGCAATCTGTTATAACTCACTTTCGCAAATGGAATTTGAGATTAGAATTAAATAGAAATGGAAACTTATAAATGAATGAAACGTGTGAATGGAATGTAGAACTCGGTTAGTAGAGAATTCTTTGGAAATGCTCTCATATTATATTTCACTTTTGCATATTGAAAACAAGAACAGGGAGAAATGTCAATCAAAACTAATGAATGAATGATTGAATAGAAGAATTCATTATCTCAAGATCTAACTGAAATACGAACCAATAAATGATTATATATGAACAAATGAATGACTGATGTGAATATATGAATCATATGAATTTAGTTATTTGTTATTTTATTTTATAAAAATTTATGGCAAAACCAATCGAAACTAATGCGTGTTGTTGGTAAATGAATGAAGCGAGTTAAATTAAATTGTTGAATGAATGAAGAAAGTCGCCTATGAATCATGTTAGTAGAATTCTGTTGCTATTTTCCTGTTTCCTATTTCCTTTGAAGAACATAAGCTAAAAGCAATAAATGAGTCGGGCACAAGAAATCGAAACCGAATAAGGATATTCCTCATTACACATTCATGATTCATAAGCAGGCAATTGAAGCAAATTGCATCTGAATCATTTGAATGGAGTGAAGAACTGAACTAGCAGAGAATACTCTTGTTATTTTATAAAAATCTATAGGAATGCTGGTAGAAACTAATGAATGGATTATTGAATATATGAAAAGAGTTGCGTATGAATCACGTAAGTAAATAAAATTCTCTTGCTATTCTCTTGTTTCCTTTAATATAATAATATTATATATAATAGATTGAATATAAGATCAGAAAGCTAAGCCAATAAATAAATCGAAGACAAGAAAAAAGTGGACATCGAAGCTAATGAATGAATGAATTAAAAAGGGAGTTCCTGATTCCATTTATATGATTCATAAGCAGCAAATTGCATCTGAATCATGCGAATAAAATGAAGAGTTAGGCTAATGAATATATCTTTGCATATAAATATACTTTCTTCACTTTTCCATATCAATCATAAAACGCAACCGAATTGAAATCGAAATCAATAAATTATGGATGCAATGAATGAATGAAATGAGTGGCAAATGAATCATATAAATTTAGTCAAGAACTAGACTAGTAGTGCACACTTTTGCTTTCTCTCTCTTATACTTCTAGGCCATTTCTTTCAATTCTCTTCTTATTCTTATAAATTTCACTTTAGCAAATCAGAACAGAAATCGAAAGAAATAGAATAGAATAAATAATAGAAAGAAGTTACATATGAATCATATGAAGTAGGATTCTCCTGACAACCTCTCACGCTCTTCTTGACCCTTACTCTACAATCTCTAGTCCTCATAAACTCATAAGAATATAGAAAATAGAAATGGAAATAAATATTGATAATCAATTCCAAATGCTTTAAGTAAAGTATTTGCTTAGAAGATAATTCTTCTGTTATTCTCTCATAATTTCTTTACCATTCTCTTATTATTCTTAGGCCTAACTTTCGCAAATCTAATCAGAGAGATGGAAGAACACAAATTGCATATGAATCATGTGTTTAAAGTAGGGTATTTGGTTAGTAGAGAACTCGCTTATTAGAAATTCTCTCAGCCATTTCTAACTTGGCCAATTCATATCGAGTGAAATTGGTGCCAGTTGCTGTTGCTGTTGTTGTTGCTGGTGTTGTTGTTGTTTGTAATAGTGTGCCAAAACAATTTGTTGCCCACGCGTGCTCACAATTTTTGGCCAGATTGACCATTACGAACGGGTTGCAGACACACCTGACCATAAAAAGAAATAATGACAGCCAGTGCTTGATACCCTTCGCTTCATGTGTGGCGTCTCGAACACACACTATACATACACATACATATATATATTCTGCACACACAGCTAAGTAAACAACAACTCGCTGGAGTCTCAAGAATTTTACACAGCGCAATTTTCATGTCGAACTCAATTGATGCGACTTTTGCCAGCCCGTCTCGCTGTCTGTCCGTCCGTCCGTCTGTCTGTCTTTCTGTTTGGCTCCCCTTTAGAATGGAGCAGACAAATGCCTGTCATTTGTTGGCAGGCAAACATGTTTCCTCTGCCTCTGCCAACTCCCTTTAGTACCTTCCGCAGTCTGCGCAGACGGACAGCCGTTTCACGTTCCAAGTTATTAAAGCCGCGAGGGCTCAATAAATGGGCGTCGTTTATGCACCTCATCATCAGCGATTGCTGCGATCGCCATCGAATACTTTTCCAGCTCCTTTTTCTCTTACCTCCTTCTGCCTTCTTTCTATAGTTTTTCTTCTTTTTTTTTTAATTTTTGCCAAGCGGAAGTTGTAAATGAAAAAAAGAACAAGAAAATCCGAGGCAAATGCAAAAACGAAGTTTGAATGCACTTATACAACCCGAAGAGCTATAACTACTATATTGAAGAACTTTTAAGATTTAAAACAGAATTGTCTCTTAGATCTAGAGTTAAGTATATACACAAACATTAAAAATAATTATAGATAGAGTATTGAAAACTCTTGCGAAAACTCATGCAACTAAATTTAAATTGATTTTCTGTTTTATAGTATAGTATCTTTAAGATAGCAATATGCAGATCTATCGAATGAGATCTTATGCATGCTACCTAGAATTGTTTTTCGTGATTTTAAGGCATTTGATTGCTTAAGGCATGATATTCAAATTTATAATTTTTATTTTCATTTTATTTGTTATGTGTTGTTATAGTTGGATACTGTTTTATAGTAACAGTTCCAGTGGAAAGGGAACATTATAATTTATTCTTATATATGTATGTATATCTCTTACATATTAAATTATATATCAGAGATCTTTTCAATTTCGGAAATCATGAAGTACGAAAACAAGAATTCGTATTTATTCGAAATTCGATTTCAATATTTGTAAGCTAACCAATCTTAAAGTTAATCATTTGGCCTAAAAATAACTTAATTTATTTGGTGCAATGATATGTATGAAACTTGAATACCTGAATACTAAGCTAGAATGCTGAACTTAAATTCTAGGCAGAAAGTAAATTCAAAATGGTTTCCAGAAATTTTTTGATTGATAGTTTCCAGATCTTTCTCCATCTTTACTTCAATCTTTGAATTTTATAAATTTTAATTATTTTATATATTTTATGTATATTATTTTGCATATTTTTTTAAATGTTATAGATTTTACTTATTTATATTATATTTGATATATTTTAAATATTTTATGTATATATATTTTATATATTGTATTTTATAAATTTTATATATTTTATATGTTTTATATATTTCACATATTTTGTATAATTTATATATTTTTTATATATTTTTTTAATATTTTATATATTTTATATATATTGTATAAATGTTATATATTTTATATATTGTATTTTATAAATTTTATACATAAATATAAATATATATATATATAAATATTTGTTTTTATTTATTTTATATATTCTATATATTTCACATATTTTGTATAATTTATATAATTTATATATTTTATATATTTTATATATTTTATATATTTTTATATATTTTATATATTTTATAAATTTTATATATTTTAGATATATTTTATAAATTTTATATATTTTAGATACATTATATATTTTATATATTTTTGTATATTTTATATACATTATTTATGATATCACGTTTTCAACTAAATTCCAATTGAAACCTCTTCGATGACAGCAAAGCTCATGACAAACCTAATATGATCTTTCTCTTCTTCTGCTCTACACTAAACATAAATATTGCCAAGAAAAAAGTATTATTCTTCGATCAGAAACATCTGATACTTCTTTCACTAAGCTGCTACACTTCTTTTTTCACAGTTAGCGCTTGTCATAAAACTTAATTGAATTTCTATCGAGACGTTTCATAAATCGTTGAAGGTGAGAACGAGTTATATAGTAAATATATATATCGAGCATAAATATATTCTAGTTGGGTGATTGTGTGTGGCACGTGTTTCTGTTTAATTAGGGCTGCATGTGGATCGGGTCTGAGCCACTAGTTATGCTGGGCAGGTGAAAGTCGTCAGGTAAATGAAATTAGAACAACTGCACGACAAAGCGATTGCAATGGAAAGGTACTCAATACAATGTGCTGGACCCGCACACACAAACACTCACACACACACACACACACAGAAAGACTTTTCACAGCGGTTCGTTGAGCTAGGCAAGTTCTAAGCCACATTAAGTATCCGAGCATCAAGTTCATTGGCCAAGAGCTTAAAAGTTTCTTGGCCATAAATATGTCTGTCTGTCGCTTTGTACTGGGTCATTAAGCCAAATTGTTGGCCAGTTCGTGAGTTGCGCTCGCATTATAATAAAATTGTCAACCTGACAGCTGCGATTAATATAGACTTCAATTTGGCCTGGCATAAATCAAAAGACTTAGAGCACAAACTTGGGTGTGCTTCAAACATGTTTTGAACATATTTTTCCTGCTGCTGCTGCTTCTTCTTCTTTTTGAACATTCTGTTAAAGCAGCAGCTGAAACAATGCATTAGCCAAATGCAAGCAGAGTTTTTTTCGACTGAGCTCCATTTTCCCTTATTGCCATGCAAATTCGCACGAACTGTTTCCGGGCACATTTGTCAACTCAACTTGTAAACATGGCCAAGAGCCGTTAGCCAAACTCAACATTTGGCCAAGCACAAATTTGCGTGCCAAACCAGGTTTTACTATCGAGACTTTTAACTCCAAGTCCATGCAAGGTATTCTTCCAGACAGTTCTGATAAATGACAGACAGCTAACTGAGACAAAATGGAAGTGAGCTGAATGCTCTTTCGACTTAGAGAGTATTTGAGATATGAATCTTAAATGCTGGGTATTAAGAAATTATAAAAATCTTTTGCTATAATAAGTATAACAATTAAGTTTATTTTAAACTTTTTATAAAATTGATGAATATTTAGAACTATTCTTAACTAAATTCTTTCTACTTACACCTCGAAGTACAAACTTGCTTTATCAGTTTTCTGGCATCATTCATTATGAAATATATTAGATGACACTGTGAAATTCCTGCAATTTAATTGTATGAAATCTACAAATTATATAAGTCTTAAACTATAATGAGTATAATAATGAAGTTTCATGATTATTTTAAAAAAATTGCACACAAGTCATTAGATCTGAGATTCAAACCCTACTGAGCTTAGTTGCTAATAATACGATTAATTCTATAACCAAAAAATTTGATTATGACATAAACAAATACAAAAACGAGACAAAAAAAAAGTCAAAAAAATGTTAAGAAAAATTTTTAAAAAAATTTTAATAAAATGAAAAACAAATTTATTCTCTGCAGCATCGAACTACAAACTTGCGTTATCAGTATACTGGAATCATAAACACATTTTCCTCAAACAGCTATAAGGTCCTATATTATCAAATATTAGTTAAAACTCTGATAGACTACCCTGCGATGTTTTTATTAAATTGCAAACTCCTTTTTTTTCAAATTGATAATAAATGGAAAAATTGTTTAAGAATATCTATTGGGAACGCACGTAAAATAAAGTTATATTTAGATAGATAAGAAACAAAGAGTTCAATCTACAACTTTGTGGAATTTTTTATATCAAATATACTATGCAAATATTTTCAGCAACTGTTTCAATAATCTTTTGTACATAATATTTCTATTAAAGTTGAACAAAATAAACTTTCAAAATAAATCAGTTTATTAATCCAACTTTGGATAACTTTATTTTATCCAAATTTTTATCTCTTTTATCTTTTTTTTATCTCATTAGAATTTACTTATATAAGAGTTGAACGGAAATAATTTTCAAATATACAGTGTATCAGTTTATATATCCAAACTCTCTATTACAATGCTACTATTCTTCCATCTTGCTCATTTTATCTAATCAGCATTAATTATTTTATATTTTTTATAAGAGCTAACCAGAATTAATTTGTAAAATACTTGATATTGGAATATCATTAAACAATTCTCTAGAATTTCTCTATCATAGTTATTCCATCCGAAAACTCTTGAAAAACCTTCTTTTCTTTACTCCACAGCTCGAGCAGCTCTTGATTTATATCTAGATGTTGCATGCACCTGGTTGTCATCTCTTCCGCTCACTGTTACGGCACATCGTCTGTTTTTTCTGTGCACTCGCCTGGAACTGTGCATGCACTCGCTGCCACCCCCCCTCCCCTCGCCTCTTCACCTCTTAGCCAAGTTGTCTTGGCCAGTTGGCTCTGTGTCTGTGTGTGTGTGTGTGTGTGTTGCTGATGCTGTTTTGATAGCTAAACAAAAAAGAACTGAAGACCAAACAAAAACCTCGCCTCATATGGCAAACTAACTCTTCTTTTTTTATAGTTTTATTTTCTTTTTTTGTTTTTTTGTTGGAATATCAGATTACGTGCGGCTCTTCTATATCTGGTGTTCGGGTTTCGGTTAGCCTTTGTGTTTCGGCCTTTTAGGCATATCAGATGCAGCTCGAATGGAGCTGCGGCCCGACTGCCAAAAAGGAGCTTCGCCCATTTGGCTGCCAGTTGACCTTGAGGTAGTGTATTC
The DNA here is from genome assembly GCA_035045545.1 of Drosophila gaucha. Taxonomy (NCBI): domain Eukaryota; kingdom Metazoa; phylum Arthropoda; class Insecta; order Diptera; family Drosophilidae; genus Drosophila; species Drosophila gaucha. The sequence goes on from JAWNOY010000252.1 coordinate 2,816,302, forward strand.
GTTGCGCCACGCCCCAAAGCGACTAAATTTTGTTGTTGTTTTTTTTTTATGGAGTGCACTCAAGCTAAAAGATTGGGTACACTCAGAGAAAAGTGTTAAGGATTGGGACATGAATGGGTTTGAAGTTCCTTAAGTTCTTTGAATTTTGAGTGTTTTATGCTTGAATATAAGCAAAGTAGGTATAAATATAATTTTAAGATTGAGTTGAAGTTCTTCCACAATTTCGGTATTAAATAGGTATAAAATAGGTATAACTTCGGTATAAATTGGGTATGAGTTAGGGATTAATTTGGGATAAGTGAAGTATCAATAAGGTATAAAATAGTAAGGTATAAGTGAGGTATTTCAAGAAAAGTTATAAAATAGGTATAACTTCGATAAAAATTAGTTACATATTAGGTATAAGTTAAGTATTTAGTTAATGTAAATGAAGTATTAATTTGGTATAAGTGAAGTATCAATTAGGTATAAACTAGGTATTAAGTTGGTATAATTGAAATAGTAAGGTATAAATGAGGTATATAAAGATAAGTTATATAATAGGTACAACTTAGCTATAAATTAGGTATAAGTGAAATATCAATAAGGTATAAATGAGGTATACATTAAGTAGAAATTAGGTACATGGGAGGTCTACATAGGATATAAATTAGATATAAATTAACCATCAATAAGGTATAAATTAGGTATACATAAAGTGTAAATTTTGTTATAAATTAGGTATAAAGGAATTGTAATTTTAGGTAAAAATTAGGTAAAAGTTAAGTGAAAATATAGGTATAAAATTAGAAATCAAATTTAAGTATAAATTTATATTTGAGTATAGCCGTCAAATGTGAAAATATGAAAAAGTATAAAAACTGAAGACGAATAACTTTGAAATAAAATTTGTTAAAAATTTAAAAATTTTTTTGTATGTACAAAAGTAATTTAAAATCAAATTTGTTTATAAAATATTGTGAACATTTTAAAATCACAAATGTGATTTCTGTTTATTGTTAAACTAATTATTATTTTGCAACAATTATAAGAATAAACTAATTCTGACTCCGCTTTAAATAAGATTTTGTATTTTTTTTTGTGTAAAACTCCTTTCTCTGCAACTTCTTTTATTGCTGACATCACAAAATTCTTGCTACTCTTTTCTGGCAGTGTACATTTTGTAGCCTGCCTTCTATTAAGTTAATGATGCTGCTTCCTGTACCATTCCCTCTCTCCTTAGTTCCTCGCGTCAATTGCAGGCAATTAGCAAATTTCTTCGCTCTAATGTAACGATCGAGCTAACTAACTAACTAAGCCGTGCTAGTAACTAACTAACTAACTAACACAAATGTCGTTCACATTGGGATTTTTATAGCTTCCGCTTTGCATTATCAAATATTATTGAAGCGTTTGCTGTTCTGGATGTTGCTGTTTCTGTGGATGTTGCTGTTGTGTATTGCATGTTGTCATGTTAGCTGCTGCTGTTGCTGTCGATTCTTCTTCTGGACGTGGCCATAAAAATAAGAACCCTTTAAGTGCGCGCCAGCCATCTAATGATGATCATTAAAAGCCAGCTGTAATCACAGCAGCAGCAGCAGCAGCAGCAGCTCCAGCAGCAACCAGTTGCTGCTGTGTCAACAATAGCAACAACAACAACAACAATAAAACGGTAATTTCTGTAAAGATTACCGTGAACATTTTCACTCATTGCCAATGCAACCTACATTTTCACAAGCTCCTACACACGCACACGCACACACACACACACACACACACACACACACACACAGAAACGTATGTGAAACCCTTTTTGTTTGGCTTCCTCATTCGTTGACGTCTTTCAAGTCAAGCGCCGAGTGCGTTTCTTAGCCGCATTCTGTGTCCCATGTAACGGCTTTGATTAGTCTAAGAGACCAAGTCGAACTTGGCTTTGGCTAGAGGGAAACAGGAAGGTGCAGAGGGTAGGGGAGAGAGAGGGTCTTCTCGACGACCTCAACTGTGGCCCACTGCTGGCAAACAGCTTTTTTTTGTCATCTTCTTCTGGCGCTGTCGGCACTTTTAACAGTTAAATCTTTAGTTTACATCATTAGCATCACAAAGAGCGACAGAGAGAGAGAGAGAGAGAGAGAGAGTTGCTTTCAGCTTATCTACTTTGCATTTCCCACTAATAAATACACAATTTCTTATGACCTTTTTTCTTCAGTTAGTTTTGTTGCTGTTGTTGTTGTTGTTGTTGTGGAAGCCGTTGGAAGATTATTTAATTGCCTGGCTTATTATTTAATTTGTGGCTGTTCGCGTGGATTCTGCACGATTCGACAGTGGGTTTTAGGTGAAATTATTGGCTTGTGCTCGAAATTAAGTATGGGTATTGGCAAAGAAATGCTTGAGATGAAATACAATTTAAATACCATTTCCAATGAGTAAACTTTAGATTCTTTCTGTTTACCATATTTTTTTAAGAATTGTCAAATATTCATACACAAAAAAAATATATATAAAGTCTTAAAAATTATAAAAAAATATAACAAAATAACTAAGATCAATATATTATATTTAGTCAATATATTATATATTTTTTACATGTATATATATATATAGTTAGATATAGACGTCTAGTTCTTTAAACTTTTGATTCTTTCTATTTTGCAACTTTTTTTTAAAGAATTAAAAACTACAAAAAAATTAAAAAATATTTTTAATTTTGAAAAAATATGAGAAAAGTAAAAAAAATATATATATCATAGTTATGTAGTTAATGAAACCTCTTAAAAATAAGAGAATATATCAAAATGTATTCCTCAAGCTAAAATAATGAAACATTTTCTTCAGGAATCCAGTCTAGTTAGTAAACTTTTCGTTCTGCTTTTCTAAAAGTATTTATATGCTTCAGATTGTAAAGTTATTGATTTATATACTTCATACACTGTACTTTTCCCTGTAATTCCATATTTATGAATCAATAGAAATATATAAAAGTAATCTAGAAAAGTAAGCAAGGTAAGGAAGCTAGGAAAGTAATCAAGAAATGGATAATACCATAATTTTAAGATATTATAAACTGTAGCTTAAAGACAAGCAAATAAAGTGCCTATTTCTAAAATTCCCTTGGATAATATTTAACGTATAATAGAAGAAGCATAAAGTTAATATATGCTGTTTTTATTTGAATAATCAAGATATTAAGTATTCAAGATTCTTGTCGTAATTTAATTTAGTAAGATTCAAGAGCGTCTACATTACCTACCATTTCTACCATATTCTATATCAAAACTTATTAAGCACCAATAATTTCCTCAATCAACTTTAATTTCAAACCAATAAAACCACACAAAATTTTCTTAATTTTGTATTTTAATTTCTCACTATTTTAAATAAAGTAAATTTTAAATTTCCTCAAGCAACTTTGAGTTTGAATTATTTAATATTAAACAAATAAAGATTTTCAATAAAGATTTCACTTAAGCATTTCTTATATAAACTAATTAAAGTACCAATAATATCCTCAAGCAAACTAAAATTTCCCACTATTTTATGTCTAACTAACAAAACTCAACCAAATTTTAGATGAAGAAAAAAAATTAAAGTTTTGTCAAGCAATTTTATTCTTTTATTTTTTATGTTAAACAAATTAAGATTCTCGAAATTAAAAAACCAATAATTTCGTCAAGCAAACTTTAATTTCCCATTATTTTATGTCAAATTCACAAAAATAAAAAAATTTTTAGATTAAGAAAAATTTAAAATTTCCTCAAGCAATATTAAGTTATTTTATTTAATATTAATATAATAAAGATTGTCATATATAATTCCCTTTTAAAAATCCTTTTAAAACTAATAATTGCCTCATCTTTATATCTCTCTCTCAGCTCGTTTAGTCGAACTCAGTCTGCACATTTGTTCTGGCTATTATTCACTTGAGACGCCGCCAAGTCCAAGTTCGTTGCCTAAGTCATTTGTTTTGCTGTCCTCTGCTGCGACGCTAGCTCTGTTTCTGCCGCTGTCTGTGTGCGTTTCTGTGCGTGTGTGAGTGCAGCGAGGCGCAACGTTTTGGCTGTCGCTGTGCGTCTCAATTATTTATTTAAGCTGCCACCCGGAATGGCAGGCCGACCGGCTTCTTCTATTAACATTGTAAACAATACCGTTAACACACGCCACAAACATTTTTCGCCCAGCGGAATTTTCCTTCTCTTACTTCTTTTTTTGTTTTGCCAAGTGCGGCAAAAGTGCCGCAAAGCCAAGCGAACCAAATGACTGCATATTTTAGACAGCAAAAACATTTCCCTCCTTTACCCCAGCTCGTTGCAGTCAGAATAGTTTTTCCCTCTCTAGTTTTTCTTTTACTTTTGCGTTGTTTGTGCAACGCAACCGCAAAAACTGTTAGCTTAAATGCGACCGATGTTGCAGCAGCGGCAAAAACTCACGGAAAACACTTATTAAATTTCCACAATTTTGCATGCCAAAAAAAAAAACGAGCAGAAAAAGAAAAGCAAAAGAAAAGCATAAAAACCGCAGCTCAGAATTTTCCTTCGCATTCTTTGTTCATGCCACATGCTAATGAGCCAGGTCTCTGCTTTTAAAAGTTCACATACCTATGCCAGAGCTTCGCAATTGTTGTGCTTATTCTTCTTGTTGTTGTCGTTGTTTTTGTAGTTGTTGTAATTGTTTATCCACTTGTTGTATTTGCTTTGCTTTTTCAATTCAAACAATAACAAAAATCGCAGTCTGTGTGTTTGCTTTATCTTTAGCTGCACTTCACTTCTCTCTCTCTTTCTCTCTCTCACTCGCACTCTATCACTGTCTCGTTTTCATCCTTTGGTCAGCGTATTTTAAAGTCTGCTTCTTGTTGCTTCAGCTGCTTCTCGTTCTGAACGCGTCGCGTGTTGGCCACTAACTGAGCCCAACAATGCGACGGCGCGTTGCTTTTAAGAAAAGCGTTTTGCCCCCCTCCAAAGAAAGTTGCGACCAAACGAAATTCTTCTCGCAGCCAAAGATTCTTGTTTCGAAGAGAGCGAGCTATGTAACGTAAGAGAAAGAGAGAGAGAGAGTAGGTAGATCTCTCTCTTGGCTTAAGAGCATGCATCTGTTTTTGTTAGCTGTTGTGGGAGTTGTCATCGAGAACAGTCTTTGGCAGTTGTTGTTGATTAGGCTTCAGCTTTGTTCAGGTTTTAGCTACTTGTCTTTGCTTAAATTAAGATTTCATTCAAAGTTTATGATAGATAACTATCAAATGTCATTTTACTGATAAACTTGTCATTTAACAAGAATTTTCTTTATATTGCTGAAATGATTATAAAATTTTTAAAAATATTTAAAAGTTTTTTTTTTGATTGCTTATTAAAGTGACTCGCTTTTCTTTACTTAAAATCATATTTTATTATATTTAAAGTATTTTAAATATATTTTAAAAAATATCACAATATATTATTTATTTTATTTATTTATAAGAAAAGATATATAAATATTAAATTTTTTTATATTATTTACAGCATATTTTAAAATCGTTCGAATTTGTATATTTTGTTATACCTTTGTGAATATTGTTGGTCCGAAGTTTCCAACGTATAGGAAGACACATCTCCGATTATATACAGTATACATATATATATATATGCTTGATCAGCATGACGAGTTGGGTACATATACATACACAAGTTCATCTATTCGACTATCTGTCTATCGTCCGTCCGTTTATCCGTCGATTCGTTTATCCGTCGATTCGTCTATTCCTATATCCGTCTATCCATCTATCCGTTTATCCATCAACTCGTCTATTCGGCTATCCATCTATCCGTCGATTCGTTTATCCTTCCGTCCGCTTATCCATCTAATCGTCTATTCGTCTATTCGTCTATCCATCTAGCCATCTATCCGTTTATCCGTCTATTCGTCTATCTGTCTATTCGCCTATCCGTTTATCCGTCTATCCGTTTACCTGTCTATTCGTCTATCCGCTTACCCTGTCTATTCGTTTATCAGTCTATTCGTCTATCCGTCCGTCCGTTTATCCGTCTATTCGCCTATCCGTCTATCCATCTATCCTTTTATCCGTCTGTCCGTATATCCGTCAATTCGTCTATCCGTCTGTTCGCCTATCCGTCTATCCATCTATCCGTCTATTCGTTTATCCGTCTATCCGTCTATTCATCGATTCGTTTATCCGTTTATCCGTCTGTCCATATCTCTAGATCGCAATCTTCCATCCGAGTTTTACAGCTATAGTGCTGCAATTTTGAATATACATACATACATATAAAGCATCAGCATCGTATGACTACATTGTATTACTTTTCTAGGATCGATCGACTCAAAAACTTATTTCTGTTAGGAAAACTATATCTTTTCTTGAGCTTGACCTTCATTTTCTTTGTCATCTTAAGTCTTAGCACAATTAAAAGTACATAAAAGGAGTTTCAGCTTAAGTACTCTACTTTTAACCAATATATTTGCGTATTATCTTAAAGAGATTGCTAGAAATTTATCATTTAGTTTCGCATAAACTAAACAATTTAATATATATTTTAACTCTTACTTGAATCAATTCGCATTAGGCAAAAATAAGAATATTGCTTGAATAATGAATAGAGTACTTTTTTTTCTAAATTTATATTTTGTTTATCTTGAATCAGTCAATCTTAACGACTATAACAAGATATTTATCTTAATTTAATGGGGAGCCCCGCTTGACTAATATAATATTCTATTTACAATTAATTTACTCTAGTTACATTTTTATTTGCTAGGTATCAGATGAATATTGTTAAGTAGTTGGAATTTCTAACTGTGATATGCGAGTATTATCAATTCAGAATTCAAAGCATGCCTCTCTGCTCATCTCTGCTCACATTTTTTTCGCTTTTTGGTCTCTTTTTGTTACTCTCTCTCTCATTCTCTCTTACCTTACTTATTGCTCACTTTAAAATACTTTTTCCAACCGCAACTCGTGTCTTTGCCCGGTTCTTGCTAATGCGCAGACAACAAAAAAAAAACCATAGAGCACATGCAGAGCAAGTAAACAAATGCCCAGGCATTACTTCCATTACTCATAATGGCAGCCAGACAGCATCCTCATGCCCAGACAAATCCTCCTGTTCTTCCTTTTCCACATCACCAACTCCTTATACCCTTCCTACTTCAACCTCTTCATCCTGCTATTCCTGCTCCTCATTCTCATTCCTTGTCTCAGCTCCAGACTCATCCCTAGACTCATGCTTACCCACAGCCTTAACGCCTTCCTCAACGTCCTCTCCTCTGATTCACCCTACTCCTCATTCATCTTCTTATCGACAACCTCTTCTCCTCCTCTCCCTTCTCAGTCATCTCCAGTTTGTTCTAGTCATCCTGAATTCCTCCTCTTCTATATCCACATCTTCAACCTCGTTGTCATCTCCCTCCTCATCCTCATCCTCCTCTCTCAACTCCTCCTCCCCCTTCATCCTCCGCCTCCTCTGTCTCTTCCTTTTCCAACTCTTTCCCAGCCGTCTCCTCATCCTTATCCACATCATCATGCTCCGCCTCATCCTGCTCCACCTCCTCCTGCTGCTCATCCTCATCTTCGTCTCCTCATCCTCAGCTCTAAACGTTTCCTCCTCATCCTTGTCGTTGCACCCGCCCATGTTCGACTCGTAAGCTGTTTAAGAACTGAACGATTCATAACACAAAAATGGCAAAAGGCAGGGTCAAAAGCAGGGAAGCTGAAGCAGCAGGAGGAGCAGGTTAGAGGCTACGCCTTGAGCTGACCAACTCTGGCTGCAGTTGTGGCTCTGCCTTGCCTCTGTCTCTGGCTTTGGTCTACACGATTGTCGATCGCATCGCAGATTTTGTCTGGCATGCGCTGCTGCCTTTTGTCTTGAAAAAAAAAAAACAAAACACTGAAGCTCAGTCAAAAGGGGCGTGGCTCTGCGGCCGCTGCTCGTGCGATCTGCCAAAATATATAGAATGAAATATTTATCGCCATTAGAGCCTGATTAGCTGCGGGGCGTTTTATTGTCGTTGTCTTTATCGTTGTTGTTGTTATTGCTGTTGTTGTTATTCTTGATGTTTGGTATTTTTTTTTTGCTTTTTTCTTATTTTGCACTTAATCAGATTTAGCTCTGATTGAAATTTGATATGTTCATTCAATTATGCTTCAAATTTCGTTCCCATCGTGTCAATAAACTCAACTCTCGTCTTGGGCAATTAGTTTTATTTTCAGCAACAAATATTGATTGGTTAAAGGACAGCTCATTGAATTAGTCACCTTAAAGTAGTCTATCGAAAGTATTTGTTACAAATTTATTACAAACAAGTAAGAAAGCTCTAGTCGGGTCTGCCCGACTACGAGATCCCCTGAACCAAGTCCGAGCTGATGTTTTAAACAACCTAGCTTACATATTTTATCTATACATATTACCTCTGCGCGCATATACACATGCACACATGCACACATACACACATGCACACATATACACATGCACACATTTGTATACACATGCACATATATACATACCATGCACACAGAAACGCGCGCAGATTACTGCGTAGTTGATTTGAATGTATGTGTGCACACGTACAGGCTGCTGCCGCGTGCTTTTACAATGTTTCCTTTAATAACTTCTGTATTACTTAACGGATTTCAATGCAATTTTCTGTATTGAATACTATTAATTTATTGAAAATACGGTTTTCACTAAAAAATTTGAAAAAATTAAATTGTGGCTTTGATAATTTTTTTTTTAATA